>JAPYXV010000896.1:0-14651 GCA_028533065.1 Trachops cirrhosus | reverse complement strand
CTAGGGGACGTGTCAGTAAAAAAGTTTCTGCGTGCAATATCTGAGATTTTCCTGCCTATGTTCTCCTCTAGGACTTTAATTGTTTCATGGTTTATATTTAAGTCTTTTATCCATCTTGAATTTATTTTTGTGTATGGTGTATCTCACAGAGCATTCTTATTCAAGTTGCATAATATTATTCATTGTTAACTTTGACCCACATAGTGTATCTTAGTTTTAAAATTAATTTTTCGCATTGTTTTAGTGCCAGGTGCCAACTTTCATATTTTGACATTCTTCAAACCTCAGAGTTCACCAAAATCACATGTAACCTGTTTTAGCCTGCAGTTCAAGAAGAGCTGGTTTGTTAATGAAATTTGTGTATGCTGAACCTTGAATTAAAATATAAATATAGTTTTTTAAATGGAACTTGAAGTGACAGTCCTGTTTGTTGGCTTCTCTTATTTTGATAAAACTCCCTTAATTCCCATCATCAGATGATGTGGAGCCTAAGAGTCGTTAAGGTTATGCTTTTATGAACAAAGCCACATGGTTCCCTGTGTCCCCTGTTCTGCCTCCCCCTGGTGTATTTTCCAACGTTGGGCTTAAAAAAATTGACTTCTTTTCAATGTTAACTTGAACATAAATGGCTATTGGCTATCATTAAATTTATTTGTGAATCACTAAAAGGTGCAACTCTTTTTTTCCCAGGCGGGACGTAAAGAAAGAAGTGATGCGCTCAATTCTGCAATAGATAAAATGACCAAGAAGACCAGGGACCTGCGTAGACAGGTAAGTTAAGAAAGTGCTGATTGCCTCCCCAAGTCCTCAGTTTTGTAGTTCTGGTTAAAATCTCAATAAATACTGGGCCCCCACACATTTTAGAAGGGATAAGGATTGACTTTCAAAAGAAACTGACTATCTCTGTTTTGTTGCTAATAAACTTGTAAGTGGTTAATAAAATCTCTTGGGGACCTGAACAGACATGGTCCTATGGGGATGGACTGAATAAGTTAGCTCTTGTGTGAAAGGGATGTACAGGTGAGAAAATCATTTTAAAATGACTTGGGGGCCCGTAGAAATACACTGAGACAGAAATTGCAGCCATTCATCTGACTTACCCCGTGCTGGTTACACACTCATAGTTTCCTTACATCCTCGGTGGAGATGTATTTCCAGTGCACATACGGTGAGTAGAGATATATTTGGGGTGCTCAGTTTTCCAAGTTAGTAAACAGAGGAAAGAATTTCTTCATTTAATGTTAAATAATTCAGTTAACATTTTGGAATCATACTGAGTTTTTATCTTCAAAAAAGGTAGGGCTGAATTTATAAAACAATGTATTAAGACTTAAAAAGAAGTTGTAGTAGTAATACAATTTCCATACTTAGGGGAGAGACATTTTATTGTCATGTCTAATATAAAACAAAATGAAAGAGGGACTGTATCTTTGTATTTCTTTATTGAAGTAGCATTAGAAACGGTTTTAAAGATGACCTTTTCGTTTTAAAGTTCATAGTATGCCACCACTGTTCAGATAGACCAGAAGAAACATTTTTCCTCTCTTCTCAGTTTTATTTAGCCATTTAGGCTAATTACGTATATTCCAAGGCTGTGTGCCAATTTAACTCAGAGCTGCTTTCTGTTTAGTTTATTATTTCTTTAAGATATAAGCTTCCCGATTCTCAAGAAAATTTGTAAATCCCAAGAAAAAAGGGTATAATGTTGAAAACTGAGGTTCTGTGCAGTTCCCTAAACCATTACCTGCAATCACACGTTTCCTGCATTGCAGATTGTATAACTGCATGGGTTACGTGGGGAGGGGGTTGTCCTCATATTAAGTGCAGCCAAGCTATCATAAGCTTCCATTAAATTTAAAAGTACATGAGAAAAAAGCAATCCAGCTTCTTGTTAGAAATCAAATCAAACTTTTACAATTTAATTACTAGCTTCGCAAAGCTGTCATGGACCACGTGTCAGATTCATTCCTGGAAACCAATGTTCCACTTTTAGTATTGATTGAAGCTGCAAAGAATGGAAATGAGAAAGAAGTTAAAGAGTATGCTCAAGTTTTCCGTGAACATGCCAACAAATTGATTGAGGTAAGTGTATTAGCAGTTTCTTTAACTGTAAGTAATTTAATAAGAGTGTGGTGATTTTTAGTCACATGATTTAATCAGCTAAAAATTTTAGGGGATCGCCTAATATACAATATGTTTAAGATGAAAGTCTTTTATTACTACTTAACATCATCTAAAACCACCATTTTGGTCAGTTTACATTAATTATGCACATGACTAAATATGGATAGTCCCTATACTAGAAACTTAACATCTCTATTTAATGGTAATGCTAATAAAGATAGATAATGACATTGGTGAAATTCACAAGACACTAAAAAAGGGAGTAGCAGCTAGAAGATGGAGCTCAAGAATCGCACTGCCTGGGTTTGCATCCTGGCAAATAAAAAGTCCGTATATTTTTTTCTGTAAGATAAAAGACACGTTTTTCATTTTCACCAATAACTTTATTGATTTGGATATATTGAGTATGTTGGCTATATCCCGCTATTGGTTTCTAGTGGGTAGTGACCAAGGGTGCTGGTAAATGTCTTCCAGTGCTTAAGACAGCCCCACATCAAAGAATTATTTGCCTAAAATGTCAGTAGTACCAAAAAACTTCGCTAACCACTTTTGATACATTTGATCAGTCACAGCACCTCCTCCATACACTGCACTACACTTTTTGTGTTTCAGTCACATTTTTACCTTTCTTGAAATAATAAAGCATAATTACACTGGAAATCTTGCATATGTTCTTCCATCTTCAGTATTAAAATGGTTACACAAAAATTCACTAATTTTGATAATTTTTAGAAAAATGCACGCTGATATGACAGCTGTCACAATACAGTCTTAACAAAAATGTTTCAGATGAATTTGAAGACAACCAAGCACTACTGGACCCATCCTCTGGAAAAAAACGTAACAGTTTTTGGCCAGCCCAATACTTACTCCCACCCTGAATTCCCATTTCTGATCTGTAAAATACAGATGCTGATAAAACCTATCTTGGAATTATTTTAAGGTCTAAAATAGATGATGTATGTCAGGTGCTTAGCACTTGCCTGAGACACAGACTCAGCCCAATCATTTTGTTTTAAAATTAAAGACACTGAGCCCTAACATGCTGCTAATTCGATGTGTTTGAATAGTAGAAATCTGTATGTAAGTGGTTGGTTTGTAAGAAGAAATAGGAGTGAATTGCTATTTAATTTCTAGGTAAGTCTTGCCCTTACCTTTTGATAACTGAAATTATGCTATTGATTGATTTATTAATTATTACTTTATTTCAGAAATTTGACACATAGTAAGCATATACCCAAGTTACTTGATTTTATAACCTAATGTGAAACATCTAATATTTGAAAAAGATTTCATAGGCCATTTGGTTAGTCATTATATAAGAACAGGAAATGGGGCTTTTATGTAAACGTCTATGTCCTGTATGTTTGAATTTATAGTGACATTAGGCCAATTTAATACTATAAAATATTCCAAGGAAAACATCAGTAATCACGTTAAATGCATTACTATTTTTACATCTAGTTTTCTTTGAACATTATGAATTAATTATGTACATAATACATAGGTCAGTCTGCTGTTGAAGTTAATGATTTTGGCATTTGGAAGAATTTCATTTTCTGTCTCCATTAAGCATAATCTTGTTCACAAGAGTTACATGGCAGCATGAGAGTATAACCTCCTTGAAGACAAAGATTGTCTTCAGGAAGCCAGCCTCAGTAAGTAGCCTGCATATTAGAAAGTGTGCCTGTGAGGCAGGAAGCAAGGGCACTGCCTGCCCAAGGCCTTGAGTAACAGGTTCCAGTAATGGCACGGGCAGGGTGCAGTGTGGCAGCTGAACCTCAGCAGGGAGCCTTGGTCTGTACTGCAGCTGGAGGGCCCTGTGGGCCTCCCCTGTCATCCTTAGCCTCTCCAGCCAATGGAGCTGACACTTGCTGAGTACCTACTGTGTACCATTTATATGCAAGTACAATGTACTTTCCACAACAACATTTCTCAGGTTAGGAAACTACAGTTTAGGGTTAAATAACTTGGCCTAAAGTCCCCAGGATTGTATCCCTCCAACAGTGAGGGTTATGCCACTTGAACTTACTGGTTTAATGAGCAGCCTTTTGCCCAATGAGAAGCATTATATGGGCCTTTGGAGACCTTGCTCCAGGAGCTTTGTCCATGGTTATTTATACTTTTTATTTCATTCTGAACATCAGTAAGCAAGGGCCCCTCAGAGTTCAGAGTTTGGTGATCCCTCTCCTAACTTGGTTCTGACGCCTTTCTTACCCCTCTCCCCTCTCTATGCCCTCCACTCCCTCATCCCCCACACAGATGTATGTATTAAAGTGCTTTTCATTGCTTGAGTCATAACCAAAGGCTTTGTAGCACTATTCTGCAGTTAATTACATTTAAGGTGATAGAAATACTAGGATGCATATGTGCATGAAAAGGAAATGAGTGTTTAAAGTGTAAAAGCAGCAAGAGATAAGAAGTTACCTACAGGGGAGTTCCCATAATACTGTCAGCTGATTTCTCTAAAGAAACTTCACTGGCTAGAAGGGATTGGCAAGAAATATTCAAAGCCATGAAAAGCAGGGACTTACAGCCGAGATTGCTCTATCCAGCAAAGCTGTCGCTTAGAACCAAAGGGCAAGAGAAAACTAAAGGGGTTCATCGTCACCACACCATTATTATGATATGATAATGGGACTTATTTAAGAAATAGAAGATCAAAACTGTGAACAATAAAATGGCAAAAATACATATCTATCAACAATTGAATCTAAAAAGAAACTAACCAAACAAGAAGAACAGAGACAGAATCATGATATGGAGAGTGTTTTGATGGTTGCCAGATGGGAAGGGGTATGGAGGAATCTGTGAAGAGGTAAGGGGATTAAGAAGTACAAATAGGTAGTTACAGAATAGCCATGGGGATGTTACAGAATAAAAATGGAGTAGCCAAAGAACTTACATCCATAACCCATGGACATGAACAATGGTATGGGGATTGCCTGAGGGAGTGAGGGGTGTTGTGTGGAAGGGGGGAAATCAGGACAACTGTAATAGCATAATCAATAAAATAGAATTAAAAAATAAAATCCTGAAATGCAGTTGTTGCTAACTACCTGGGAGTTACCACAGCTGCAAGTTTGGAGGTTTCCCTGGCCACCCGCACTTCTAACTAATTGGTTACAACTTTTTAGGGTTCCCATGACCCATTTCAGTTTCAATAATTTGCTATTAACTCATAGAACCCAGAACAGTGCTATACTACTTACGATTACATTTTATTGTAAAGAATAAAAATCAGGAGCAGCCAAATGAAGAGACACATAGGGTGAAGTGTGAAAAGGCCTTGTTAAAAAAAAAAAAAAAGACAATTCAACCAAGTAAATGTGAAAATCTAATGGCTTTATTAAGTGATTCATGAGTCAGGCAGCATCCCACCTAGCAACTGGAAGGGCACTCTCGGGGTTGTACAAAATGGAAGTGTTCTATAGAAGAGAGCGGGGTTAAGAGTGCTCTTAACAAAAGAAAAGAAAAAGGATTTATTTTTGGGTAAAAGAGAACCCAAAGCAGATTGCTGTTTCTTTGGGGGGGCAGTATGGTGAAGGGCCCACATGACAGATAGATTACCTCATTGGTGAGAAAACAGACTGGTTGATTAAGATTGTTTCTGAGAGAGGTTGAAACTGCAATTAAATCTAGGTTTGGCATCATGGGCTTTTAGCCCAAATGATGCCATTTTGAGCCTGTGGTTTTCTCTTTGTCCCAAAGACGGATTTTTCTGCCCTCGACCCATGGAATCAGAGCACTTTACCCTCCTGGCACGTTGATGATTCAACAACCAGGGAGCTCCACTGAGTCTGCGTCCAGAGTTTTTATTGGGGTTTCATTATGTAGGCGTGATTGATAGAATCGTGATTTAATTGAACTCAGTCTCCATCTTCCCTTGCTTCCCTGAAGCCTTCTCTGAATATCCCAGTCATATAATCACTTGGTTGACACGGTGGTCTGCCTCTATCCCCAATCAGCCGTTAGTGTAACGTATATCTAGGTGCCCCACCCGGAGTTACCTCATTAGTATAAACTACTTGGGCCAATGAAGAGTAACAAAGACCCTCCTATGACTACTGAATTCCCAAGGATTTAAAAGTTTCCTCCCAGGAATCTGGGCCTAAGACCAAATATACCTTATTATACAACACCTCCCAATCTCAGAGGTACGTGGAATGCCTGGTTTTCAGGTACCTTGCTATGCTGCCATACACACACACTACACGAAAGAGGTACCACAGCACAGGTCTGTGTCTTGCAGCTTTCTGTAGATCCTATCTGTGGCCATTTACTGAGAGACCTCCCACTTCTTTAATTTGGTACTCCTTGCATTGTTTGAGCTTTCCCTTTCTCTGGAGGCTCTCGCCTTTGGAAGCCAGGTTTTCTGTCCTTTCCTGGGGATTGGGTCCATCTGTTTACACTGCAGTGAGTGATTCTTAACCTCACAGAATCTGTGATTCTCACTCTAGTGTGTAAATTGTCACTTACCTTTTCTTGGACTCCTTCTGTAGTGGGAAACTCCCTCCCTGTAGCTGTTGAAGATGTGGTATGGAAAAAGTATATAAAATGTACATTCTTTGTTCAAATCTTCACCTTTTTAAAATGTGCAGCTACTGAAATTTTTTAAAATTCTTATGTGGCCCACATTGTGTTTCTGTTGGACAGCACTGGTCTGGCTGATTTGCTCAGGCTTTCTAGAGGCTCTCTTCATTCTTCCTGTTCTCTGAACGCCAACCACTCAGCCAGCACTCCTCAAACACCCGCTCCAGGGGCAGGCGCACAGAGGTAGAGCCGCCAAGGCCTCCATCATTCTGGAAGGAGGCTCTGGCCAGTGGATCCCAGAATGGCTTTAGCTTTTTGGGTAGTGGCTTCAGTTATTTATTCCACTGAGCTCACAGTCAGTCAGCTCAGGGTTTTTCCTCCCAAGGTGCTGCTGCTGAGTCCCCTCTTTCCATTCTTGTCTGTGTGGGTGCAGTTGTTGCTTGGGTCTCTGGTGGTTTTGACAGTCACCCAGTTTAAACTTCTTAGATTCAGTTTAGTGTTTTGTCCTATCAGGATTGTTGCTGTCAATATTATTGATGGCCCCTTCCAAACTGTGTTCTTCCTTCCTTCCCCCCCCTCCCTCCCTCTCTTCCATCTTTCCTTCCTTCCTTCTTTTTTAAATAAGTGTATCTTTTCTCCTTTATTCAATCTGATGTTTAGAAAATTGTCTAAGACAAGGCATAGGATAGAACCTTTCAGCTTGCTACTAGAAATCATTCTTTTGACTGAACTGTTCTTTGTATAGTTGGCCTTTCAGGCAGTTAAGAATCCCTTTGTTTTTGTCTTGCTTTCTAAGTTACCTAGATAAAACATGTCCACACTGTTACCCTCATGTCCTTCTCAGTATCTTTCATGCTCACCCCATTAAAATTGGGGTAACTGTAGGAAGCATAATTTTTATATGCTGTTTTTATACTATATAGCTTTTTTGTAGATTCCAGCTGCCTGTCTGCTTCCCAGAACAACAGATTCTGTTCATATGCTGTCCATTAACTTCTCCTCTCCCTCTCACCCTCACCAGTCTTCCCCATGAACACTTCGAGGCTGTTGTATATCAAATAGCTGCTCCTTGGGGTTAGATGAACTCCTCTCACAGCTGCTTCCTAAAGGGTATAGTCTGATTTATTGGGTGTTAGAAAATGTGCTCTTCAACACTGAAGTGAAGCCAGGCTTCTCCCTAGAACCATTTGGTGATGCTATGTGATTGCTGCGGCAGGGACCTAGAGGCACATAAAACTTGGACCAGTCAGTTTGCCCAGGGTTGATCTTTGGCAACACTGCTAGGCTCATTTGCCCAGCTGAAAGCATCTAGCCCTAGTCCTAACCGTAGCCCTATCATGAGAAAAGATGAAAGTGTCAGTTTAGATTAGGTGCAGTTTGGGGACACAGCCATTTAAAAATACGATTTTTTAAAAAAAACTGTGAAAGAAATAAAAGTTTGGCCCTGGCTGGGTATCTCAGTTGGTTAGAGCGTTATTCTGCCAAAGTTGTGGGCTTGAGCCCTGGTCAAGGCACATACAAGAAACAACCAGTGAATGGACGCATACATAAGTGGAATGACAAATCGGTGCTTCTCTCCCTCCACCCTCTTTCCTCTCTCTGTCTAAAAGTCAATACATAAATATTCTTTTTAAAGTTTATTTTAGAAAATTTGTGAAATAAATCACAAAGAAAATGGAATAAAATTTTGGAGTAGATTCACATTTATATGTGGGTGTTTTTCTTATATGATTTTATTTATCTTTAGAGACAGGAGAAGGGAGGGAGAAAAAGAGGGAGAGAAACATTCTGTATGGTTGCTCTTGTGCACCATCAACTGGGGACCTGGCCCATAACCCAGGCATGTGCCCTTGACTGGGAATCAAACTGGTGACCTTTTGGTTCTCAGGCTGGTGCTCAATCCAGCAAGCCACACCAGCCAGGGCTATTTTTTTTGGGGGGGGGCAGTTTTAAAAGATATATAAAATTGATATCATACTGTTTTTTTTTTTGAGGCAAATGGTTATCATAATGTGTTATGATATAATTTGTTTTTGCTCTGCTTATTATATCACATCCATTTCATTGTGTTATAAAGTAGTCATTTATAGTGTGTATATTGATTGCTTACTAGTCCCTTTATTTAACCAGTCCCCTACCATGAGGCTTGTAGGTTATTTAGGTTGTTTTCGTCTTTTACTATTACATATAAAACTATGATAAACACCCTTGTATTTTTTTATTTGCCATCGCCCCACTTACGTGTTCAAGCCAAAAGTATAGGAGTTATCCTTGATTCTACTTTTTCGCTATTTCTTCTTCATATGCCATATTTCATTCACAGGTCTCCATAGTATTTTCTTTATTTCCATGGTCACCGTTCTAGTCCAAGCCATCATCTCTCACTGGACTTGGCAAGAGCCTCCTAATCAATTCTTTGGATTTCACTCTTGTCTGCCTTTAGTTTCTTCTGTAAAAGCATAATCTGATCAAATCAGATCGTGGCATTCCTTTGCTTCAGGATCCATCAATATTACCCTTCTCACCACCACTTTCCATGGCTTATAGTTGCACTTGGGATAAAAATCCTAAAATCCAGGTTCTTAACCATGGTCCATAAGGCACCCTGCCTGCCTTCCCAAGTGCCTGTTGTCCTGTCTCTCCCTTCTAGTTCCCTCCTCCTTCCCCCATGCTAGACTACTTCTTTCTCCTTGACCATAACCATATCTCCACCTTGTGTCCTCTGCACTCCCTGGGCCCTCTGCCTGGAACAACCTGCTCACTTCTCATCATAGAGGTCTCTGCCCAGGTGTTACCACTGTAGCAGGGCGTTCCTGATCCCTCCAAATTCCCTCCACCCCACACTCCACCGTGTTTTCTTCCTGTCACCTGATTTACACTCCACATAACACTTTTCACTTTCTGAAGTTACTGGGTTTGCTTCGTTTTCGTCTCTGTTCCCATATCATACTCCAACAGAATGTTAAATTCTTTGGGAATATGGGCCTAGAACAGTGCCTGGAGCGTAGTAGGTTCTCAATAACTATTAGAGGAATGACTCCACTGGTCTCAAAGGTAATAAACATTAGAGTTACCTAGGCATTAGGTAGAGTTACCCAGGTTCCTGGGCCACTATCCCCAAAGATTCGGATTCAGTGGTCTGAGGAATGTATTTTGAGAAATTCAGAGCTTTACCTTAGGACTGAACATCATTGTTAGTGAGCTTTGCCTTTTTCTGAAGTATTTGTAATGTTTCTTCAAAAGGGCGTCATTCTGTACAATGTGTACATGAGATGAATTGTAAGATCTTTTAGGATGTAGAGATGGGAAAATCTTGGAAACTTTTTAAAGATTAGTTAACACTAATGATTTGAGCAATATTTTCTTTTGCTAGAACAAAGCTTTCAAAAACCTGTAGCGAGCGTTTCAAAGTAGAGGGAGAAAAGATTGTAATAGGTTTTTGTAGAGTTCCTAATACGTCCCAGCCACTGTTCTGGGCACTATGTATATAGCAGTGAATGAAACAAAACCCCTGCCACGTGAAGATTACCTTATACTAGAGAGAGACAATCAAAATATTTATATAATGTATATTTTTTGTATAATGTGATGCAAATGGTGCTGAAATTATATGTGGAAAAAGTTACCCATTTTATCAGCATTCGAAATGGGAGCTGAGCAAAAGCTATTATTTAAACAGCATTTTAATACATGACCAAAATAAAATTGGAGCAGATGTGTTGGCACTTGCTAACTTGGTTTTTGGAAGTCTTATTTATTGCTTTAATAGAAATACTTTCCCCTTAGACCAGATAAAATATAAAACGGTAATGCTTTAATTTGGAGTGTCATATAAAGTTGCTTCAAATGTATTAATAGTTTTTAAGTAGTTTTAGGGATAACACCCACTTAGAAATGGAAACCTATTATGGTATCTTCTTTGTACAGCACATTATGGAAATACAGGATTAGTCTCGAGAATAAAAAGCACATACTGACTCCTGAAGTTTCATGAGCAGAGCAGATTTCTCCAGACCCTCTCTGTGCACAGTGTTTAGAAGGCTGTGTGGTGCTGGCTGCCTCTTGGATCCCCATTAGATGACTTTTGTGATTTTACTTGAAAAAGCAAATTAACTGTTTGCTGTGAAGTTGCTTTTAACTTGTTTTCTCAGAATCTGGCTAATACCTCTGACTGCCTCACAACACAGTTGTCAGTGGAATCCAGTACCTACAACACTACATATTGAAGGTGTTGAAGTTGAAGCCCCTTTTCTTAAGTGAAGGGTGCATAGAGATCGAGTTGTTCAAGGCCAGTGAGTAGGGGAGAAGGAGCTGAGGTCAGCGTTGGTGAGCTGGGTGACATTCTCGTCACTGTTCTCTGCCTTTCTGGAGGACAGACAGCACTGAGGGCTTTGCTTTCCTCTGTTTATAAACGACGTGGCTGTGCTGCAGGAAGCCGGACGCCTTTTGTACTTGACTCGCACATACCACGGTAATGATTTATGTTGCTCTTCGATTTCAAGTGTAGAGGTGAAAGTGTATCAAGGTGAAAAATTTATTTTGTCTGAAATACTAACTTTTTGTCAACAATGTAACACCCATGTGTCCTTTTTAATTGCTTCATTCTTTGCCCACATCCTTTGGCTGTGAGCAGCTTAATAACTAAAGAACAGTCAGTTTTCCCTTTTAATTTTTCTCTCTTCTGTGTCCTTTTTCAGTTTCATGAATTGAGAGTGAAATAGGAAAAATGCCATTTATGAAATCTTGCCTATAAAAACTATGTATCATTTAGTATCCCTTTCCCTTTAGCTCCAGACATTGTATTAAAATAGACCTCTTATTACTTGCTACAGTAAGATATCTTGTTCATTGCCTTGTGAGTTAAGAACCAAAATGTAAATGTAACTGGTGTGCTGTTGAGCTAGATTATCATTACTTGTGGTGCTTCCCTCTCTCCCCCCAAGTATTTCCCATTATCCAGGACTTCATAGGGTACAACTTTATTGGCTTGAAATGTGTTTTAACTGCAAATTGAATGATCTGCATTTTAACTTTTATTCTGTGGTGTGCTGATAATGTGTAGTAAAGTGGCCTTGAAGAAGGCTCTGTAAGAAGCATTTGAATTAAACACTGACCTTATACGATCTACTTGTGACACCTTGGGTGTTTTCTTAGTGCCTCTGTTTAATACTGTAGGATGAAATTCTTGCAAATAACAAATTAAATGAAGGTTCAACTTTTTAGGACTGTAGGACGTTTGCATGAAAACGGTTCTTGGGTGTTACGCTGACCTTCAGCACCAGAATTTTCTAAACGTATTAAGCTGGTTTTCTCACATTTTCAGAGGTATTTCAGATTAATGGGACTGTGTGAGACATAAGTCTTGCACTTACTATTTCATCTTGCCCCCTAACAAGCGTTTTTGGCTGAACTTAACCACCTAGTCAGTTTTTGGGATGGTCAAGTGAAGGCAGTGAATGAACCTTGTTCTCAGGGAGCATCAGGATTCTTTTCTGTTGAACCATTGGTAGGAATGATTAAGGAAGCACTCTACCTAGCGTTGGCCCTGCTTCAGAAGAATGTAGGCCTCCTATTTCCTCATCAGTAGAGCTGATGGACTAATGTTTAGACAGACCTGTTTAGCTTTAGTGATAGATTATTCAGGTAGATAATAGGGGACTTTTATTTTTTATATATATTTATTTTTAGAGGGAGGGGAAAAGGAGGGAGAAAGAGGGAGAGTAGCATCAGTGTGTGGTTGCCTCTCGTGTGCCCCCAACTGGGGATCTGGCCTGCAACCTGGGCATGTGACCTGACTGGAAATCGAACCAGTGACCCTTTGGTTTGCAGGCCAGCACTTAATCCACTGAGCCACACCAGCCAGGACAAAAAATAGAGAACTATTAAAGTGATATATATGATACCACGTAAATGCAAATGATTATAGCATCATCTGGGTGGTGATCTACAAATGAAAGCCTATTATTTATTAAACAATAGCCAAATTGTTTAAAATAGTTGATGATGTTTTAGTAAATTCACTATTTCTAATCCTTGCTAGAGATACTTATATCTTGCTGCTTCCTAAAATTAGATTTGACATAACTTATTTAGGACAAAAACATGAAATAAGGTAGATGTAGAAAATCATAATCTAGGAAAGAGTAATAGACAATTATGAGCTGTAATTGTCATGCTTGAGTTTGGATTTGGCACTGCACTGCCTGGTAGCAAGGAGAAAAGGATGAAACACAAGTAGTTGTGTAGTTCTTGTTTTTAGAATGGAGAAGGATGTCCATTTTCTTAATGGAAAATAAGCCTATTCTAAAAATAAAGTATAAAAAGAATTCTTACATGGGGCTTTTCTATAAGAGACAGTGAAGAGATGGGGTCCTCAACATTTTAACATACAGTGACAAATTCCACATGATTTTCTTTTTTTCTTGTAAGTTCCTTTGAAAAAGGCAAGATCATAACATTGCATTCCTCCTGAGTTGCGGTCCCTGCAGCTGTGACATAGTGAGGGGCTCGCCCAGCACGTGGCTTCAGCTCCCCAATGACAATATTGGGAGGACAGTGTGCTGTGAATCTGTGCATCACGTGCTTTTTCCTGATCACCCCAGCATAGCTTTCTCCTTTCTTCTGAAAAAGAATGTTCAGTCTTTGTTTTTTTGTTTTAATGTACCTTGTAAAGAGCATATGTTTAGTTATCATTACTCAGTAGAGCAGGGTTTATTTTTTTCTGTTAGAGTTTAGTACATACACATTTGTTATAGTTATGACATTGGGTTCATTTTTACCATTGAGTTTGTTCTCTTTCTCTTTTCACCCTCTGCTTCTATCTTTCCCTTTTCGGATTGGTTGAGACTTCCCACCTCCTTTTTTATTCCCCCACCCTTTATTGAAAATCATATGTTCTCTGTTTTATTAGTAGTAACTCTGGATATTTTAGCATGCATATTCAATGCAGAGATTAAGATTAATCAATTCAATATCTTTCCTTCCTGAAATAATATAGGAAATACTTTAACTCTATTCTCCAACTTAAATATTGTCCGGTATTTTGGTTCTCTTTATTTATAGTCCCCTGAGTTAGACACTGTTGGTATTGCCTTACTCATTTTTTCAGCTTTGCATAAATTTTATCTAATACCATATTTTCATTGCTTCCCATTTCTTCTTGCATGTTAAACCTTCCTTCTGGGATTACTTCCCTTCTTTCTGAAGCATATTCATTAGAAACTTCTTTAGTGGGCGTGGGAGAGGGATATATTTGGAGTTTTTGTTTTAGTTTTGTCTTTATGTCTTTCTTGTGCTATAATTCTTGAAAAAATAGTTTCTTTTTATTTATAGTCCTAGGATAGATGATTCCCCCTCCATCCTCCACCCCCAGTGATTTGAAGATTATTTCTCTCTTTCTGGCCTCCATGGTTGCAGTTGAAAAGTCAGCAGTCAGTCTCATAGAGCGTTCTTCATAGATAATTTGTATTTACTTCCTGGCTGTTTAAAAACCTTGTCTTTGTTGTTCTAAAGCTTTACTACAGTGTATCAGGGTATGGATTTCTTTTTACTTACCATGCTTAGAATTTGCCTTCCTAAATCTAAAATTTAGATTTCATTCACGCTGAGAAAAAAATTTTTAATATATTTTATTGATTATGCTATTACAGTTGTCCCATTACCTCCCCCTTCATTCCCCTCCACCCTGCACACCCTCTCCCACCCACATTCCCCCCCTTTAGTTCATGTCCATGTGTCATAAGTTCTTTAGCTTCTACATTTCCCATACTATTCTTGCCGCCCCCCCCCCCAACTATTTTCTATCTATCATCTATACTATTTATTCTCTGTGCCTTTTCCCCCTCTCTCCCCCTCCCACTCCCCTGTTGGTAACCCTCCATGTGATCTCCATTTCTGTGGTTCTGTTCCTATTCTAGTTGTTTGCTTAGTTTGCTTTTGTTTTTGTTTTAGGTGTGGTTGTTAGTAATTGTGAGTTTGCTGTCAGTTTACTACAC
>JAPYXV010000895.1:0-14653 GCA_028533065.1 Trachops cirrhosus | reverse complement strand
AGCATTGAAAATGTAAGGTGGAGACAAGCAGAAGAGCACATACTAGAAACCAGTGTCTGAAAAGATTTCCATCCAACCAAAAAAAAAAAAAAATCCAAATCTGGAATACTGGCTTACAAAAAGGTATATTTTTAGTGTATTTTATTTATTATGCAATTGCAGCTGCCCTATTTTATCCCCTTTATTCCCCTATCCCTATGGCCCCCTTGCACCAGCATTCCTCTCCTTAGTTCATGTCCATGGGTTGTACATATAAGTTCTTGGGCTTCTCCATTTCCTGTACTATTCTTAACCTCCTCCTGTCTATTTTGTACCTGCCATTTATGCTACTTCTTCTCTGTACCTTTTTCCCCATTCTACCCCTCCCCTTTCGCACTGATAACCCTCCATGTGATCTCCATTTCTATGAATCTGTTCCTACTCTAGTTGTTTGCTTGGTTAGTTTTTGGTTTTGTTTTTATTAGGTTCTGTTGTTGATAGTTGTGAGTTTGTTGTCATTTTACTCTTCATATTGTTGATCTTCTATTTCTTAGATAAGTCCCTTTAATATTTCATATAATAAGGGCTAGGTGATGATGAACTCCTTTAACTTGACTTTATCTGGGAAGCTCTTTATCTGCCTTTGCATTCTAAGTGATGGCATTGCTGGATAGAGTAATCTTGGATGTAGCTCCTTGTCTTTCATGATTTTGAACACTTCTTTCCAGGCTTTTCTCTCCTGCAAGGCTTTTTTTCTTTTTTTTTTTTTTTTTTTTGAGACATCAGCTGATAGTCCTATGGGAGCTCCTTTGTAGGTAACTGTCTCCTTTTCTCTTGCTGCTTTTAAGATTCTCTCCTTATCTTTCATCTTGGGTAATGTAATTATGATGTGTACTGGGGAGTTTCTCCTTGGATCCAACTTCTTTGGGATTCTTTGAGCTTCCTGGATTTGCACGTTTAGGTCCTTCACAAGATTAGTTAAGTTATCCTTCATTGTTTTTTCAAATAAGTTTTCAACTTCTTGCTCATCCTCTTCTCCTTCTGGCACTGCTATGATTCAGATGTTTGAACATTTAAAATTGTCCAGGCGGTTCCTAAGCCTCTCCTCATTTTTTTGAATTCTTGTTTCTTCATTTTGTTCCAGTTGAATGTGTAGTTCTTCCTTTTGTTCCAAATTGTCGATTTGAGTCCTGGTTTCCTTTCATTCCCTGTTGGTTCCCTGTATATTCTTCTTTTTTTCACTTTGTATAGCCTTCACTTCTTCCCATATTTTGTAACTGTACTCAATCATTTCTGTAAGCATCCTGATTACCAGTATTTTGAACTCTGCACTTGACATGTGGGCTATCTCCTTGTTGCTTCGTTCTTTTTCTGGAGTTTTGATCTGTTTTTTTCATTTGGGCCATATTTCTTTGTCTTGGCATACCCATTACATTATAAGGGGCAGAGTCTTAGGTATTCACCAGGGCAGGGCAATCTTCTTTGCTATGTTGTGGCACTGTGTGTCGGGGAGGGGTCAGAGAGGGAACAATACCACTTGCTTGGTTCTCACCCCACTTTCAGTCACTTCCCTTGCTTCCCACAAGTGGATTGTGCCCTTACAGGTACTGATTCCCAGGTGGGTGGGTTTGTGTATGTTCTAGCATCTTATGGGCCCCTCTAATGGATTCTTCTGTGAGACTGGGAGTGTCTCCCACTGCTGCAACCCCCACAAGTTTTTTGTACCCAGAAGTTTTGATGCTTTAGTTTCCCATGCTGGAACCCTGGGTTGCACAGTTTCTCTCACTCCACAGTGGCTCCCACTGGCTTGTCTGCATGTGAATGTGGGATACCCAGGTCCACCAGCCACTGCCTCCCCCAGCCTAGTCTGTCAACTACCACATTGTCACACATCCTTGCCAACCAGGCTTTCCATCTCTACCCCTCTTACCAGTCTGAATGAATGTTTCTTCTTTAAGTCCTTGGTTGTCAGACTTCCATACACTTCAATTTTCTGGCAGTCCTGGTATATTTTTTCAAGATTTATTTAATTTCAGAAAGAGGGGAAGTGAAGGAGAAAGAGAGGGAGAGAAACATCAATGTGAGGTTGCCCCTAATGCACCCCTTACTGGGGACCTGGCTTAGAACCCAGGCATGTGACATGACTAGGAATTAAACCAGCCATCCTTGGCTTCCCAAGTTAGCACTCAAACCACTAAGCCACACCACCCAGGGCTTTTTAAAAAAATTGTTTGTTATCCTTCTTTTGGTTGTGTGAGGAAGTGAACTTATCTACCTACACCTCCATCTTGGCTGGAAGCTCTGTTGTTACATTTCATGTTGTCCTGAAGTTCCCTTAAACTATCCTTATAATTTTTTAATCTTTTTTTTTCATTTTTTTTACTCTACCCTGGTTATTTCTTTCTACCTTGTCTATCTTGGACACTGTATTCTTTATTTATTCCTGGTTCTTGTTTATAGTTTCCATTTCCTTCTTCATGCTGTTTTAGTTCTCACTCAGTTCCTTGTAGTTGTCACTGCATCTCCTGAGCATTCTTATAACCATTTTTTTTATTCTATGTCTGATAGATTGCTTACCTGAATTTCATTTAGTTCTTTTTCTGGAGATACTTCCATTCCTTTCAATTGGGAGTTGTTTCTTTGTCTACCCATTTTAGGTGACTCTTTTTGTTTGTTTCTGCATCTCAGAATGCTCTGATTTGTCTGCCTGTCTTCATGGAGTGGAATTCTGTGGTAGGAATTCTGTGGGAATCAGTGATGCAGTGTGTTTGATCTCCTTGTCTGGATGTTCTAGTATTGTCCTTTCTTGTGTTTGTGTGAGTTGTCCTGTTTTACAAGGGGAAGCAAGGGAAGAGTAACTTTCTATTTGAGTAGCTACAAATTCAATTAAGAATATTGAATTATTAAAAGTTTCCATAAATTAAAATTCCTAATTACTTTGCTTAATCCTTTATATGCAATTTATCTCAGGAGGAAAGAATTCTATTAAAACTTTGTAACATACTATAAACACCCATAGATATTTTTCCCACCCATCACCTCCCACATTCAATTCTCCCCTGCCATTGTCTTTGTCCATGGGTCCTTTATACATGTTCCTTGACTTGACTATTCCCTTTCTTACCTCTGGACCCCTCTCCCCCTCTGGTCACTGTCAGTTTGTTCTTTTTATTTCCAAGTTTCTGGTTCTATTTTCCTCATTTGACTCTCTTGTTGATTAGGTTCTGCTTATAGTTGAGATCATATGGTATTTGTCTTTCACCACCTGGCTTATTTCACTTAGCATAATACTCTCCAGTTCCATCCATGCTGTCACAAAGGGTAGGAGTTCCTTCTTTTTTTCTTCTCTGTAGCATTCCATTGTGTTAATGTACCAGTTTTTGATCCACTCATTTACTGATGGGCAGTTAGGCTGTTTCCAGCATTTGGCTATTGTAAATGGCACTGCTATGAAGCATAGGTTCTTTTAAATTGATGTTTGTTGGGAATGCATACTGTGGATTCCACTGTGGAAAACAGTATGGACTTTCCTCAAAAAACTAAAAATGGAACTGCCTTTTGACCCAGCAATTCCACTGCTGGGATTATACCCTAAGAATCCTGAAACACCAAAACTCATTGATATTTAATACCTTCTGCCTAAACCAATAACAAGACATTAGAAAAGTTTATAGAGCCCTTGATGGTGTGGCTCTGTGGATTGAGTGCTGGCCTGCAAAACAAAGGGTTACCAGTTCAATTTCCAGTCAAGGCACATGCCTGGATTGTGGGTCAGGTCCCCAGTGGGATAGCACGAGGGGCAACCACACATTGATGTTTCTCTGCCTCTCTTTCTCTTCTCTCTTTAAAAATTAAAAAGAACATCTTATAAACATAAATTACCAAATATTCTAAATTCCTGTAGGGTAATATGTATCTTTTTATTATAAGAAATGCCTAAATTAATTTAGGAAATTGTCATTTCAAAACATTGCTAACAAAAAAGAATCTCTGTTAATTTCTCCCTTCCTCTATTCCTCATTGTTTTGGGACAGAATCCAAGTCAAGACTGAATAGCCAAATAAAGAGAATGAGACTTCTATTTCTTCCCAAGTATTTCAGTTAATTCATATTTATTTAAGTATCAGTTTACAAATTTATTTGCTTTTAAACTTTAAAACTATTTTAGCAATCTTGTGTAAATTAATATTAAAATGTTAATGTTCAGTGCTAAATAGTAACACTAAAATAATCACAGTATAAATAGGAAAGTGTCTAGTCTTATAAAATGAGAAAATAAATGAATCACTTAGGATCACCTAATATCTTAAGCAAATACTTCAGTAGAAACCATTACTTTACATGTATGTAAAGTATATAGTAACCTATACACACATGGAAAATTAAACATAATTTGGGTCCAACTAAAAGTCATAAATATTTTGATACTTTTCTCAGTTAATGAATGTTTTCAAATCTATAGCAAAGGTAACCCCAAACCATGATTATTCTAGCCTAGGCATAATTTCTACCTTTGGGTATAAAGATTCCTAAGAAAGAAATACCACCCCATTCAGAAGAAAGACAATCACATGCAGAAGAGTAAAGGCAAAGTAGCTCATGAATAAAACAGCCACATTTGTTTGAAGAAATATATCTGCATGTAACAAAATATAGTTTAGCCCTTGGATGGATCTACCTAGGGTTGCCAGATAAAATATAGGATGCCCAGTGAAATTTGAATTTCGGGAAAAAAATGAAAAAAAGATATCACAAGTATATGTTATACAATGTTTGGGATATATACCAAAAAATTATTTGTTGTTTATTCTGAAATTGATACTTAACTGGTACTCCTGTGCTTCTATTTTACAGATCTAATAACCCTAAACCTAGCCCAAGGGTATAAATAGCTGAATCACTGCACTTTCATTTCTACTTGCTAAAGAATTTCCCCATAATAAAAATTAGTGCTTATATCTTTCCCAATTACAATAGCTTCTATCAATGAGAACTTATTTATTTATAGGAGAAGTACATGAGAGGTATTACTCAGCACAAAATTTTCCCAAATATTGCAATTTCTCTTTTTCCCCCTCTTTTCAGAAAATGGATGATCTATGGAAGAAAAACAGTCACACTCCCCTGTTGAATTTATGGTATATTTTGAATAAAATATTCTAGATTCTAAGAGAGCAGAATAATTACACAAATTGTGTCCTTGTGTGACCACATGGATTAAAAACTTTAATACACAGGATATGTTTTCCTTTCCTTCTTCCCTATGACAATTAAGCTGATTTGAAAAAAAAATCCAACTTAAACAGTTTAATATGAGCTAAGCTGCTTCAAATCCAGTCATGTATTTCTATAGATCTACACTATAGGAGACTTTTTAAATAGTTCTTTTAAATATTGCCAAACTTCCTCAATATTAATTTTAAAAGGCTTGCAGTTATTTCTTGTTCTTTCAGCATTAGGTCAGAAGCAGATCTTTTATTTTCAAATACCTTCAAAGTTGATTTTAATTTTTCTCTTAAAATGTTGACAGCTTGGAAAGAGTGTAAAGTCATGAAAAGAGAGATTTTAGTTTACATGTGCTAATCACCCTAAAAGGTGTTGGGTCTTTTCAATTAAAAAGAAACTTTGCTCTTTGGAAGACTAAACTGCTCACTGAGTCTCCTTTTCAAATAAAATACAACACCTTTCAAAGTGTCATAAATAGAGGACATTATAAGATACTGAAGGGCAGGTGTGAGGTTATAAAGTCAGGTTGCCACAAGGTAAAGGTGGGAATTGGAACCACCAGATGTCTAGGCAGGTAGGTTTTAGAAAAATCTGAAGGTACAGAAGATGTTTGGTCAGGGAAGACAAGTTTAGGTGCTGAAGTCCTGGCAGGTTGGCTTAATGATGACAGGAAGTACCTCTTTTTCCCCTTCTGTATCTATCCTCCAATTCTCTTATTCTTCTGTTTTTATTTTTCTGTCTACCCTCATCTTGCTCTCTACTTGATGCATTCACTTATCTTTTTATATAGCCTGGACATAGCTTTAAGTTAAAATAACACCAGGACTCTCTTGTAGCAATTTTGCTCTGCTCTCCCTAGAATTTATCTTTTATCAGGCCTTATAAAGGAGCAAAAGAGACAGAACTAGATATTTAACATATAATGCCTCACTGCAGTTAAAACAGGATCCTATCAAATATCCTTTTTTATTTCAGACTTGATTGATCTTTGGTGCAAATGTGCCAAGTTCTCCTGAGGTTCATTTACAAGATTATTAAAATTTAGTTTTCCACTCTTAATTTGGTGAAGGTTGGGGTTTCAAGTTGGAATTCCTTGAATGAAGCCATTCTATGCATTATCATACATTTTGCATAATATAAATTTTGAATACAGTATACTGTTTCCCTCTTTACAAAGTCAAACTCCCAGACCATACTCTGAGAACTAGTTCTTTGTGTGATTTTGATTCATTGCATTTTCCAAGGCATACTGCATTCACCAGATAGAATGAAGTTAAAATATGCTTTAACTGTGTACATTTAAAAAATATACTTACAGTAAATATTGAGAAGATTGATGAATATTTAAGCATACACAGGCAAATTGATTATTATGTGTACTGAAAATGTGAAAATCAGTTTTTCACTACAAAAAATTGATGATTTTTCACTGTAAATGTTAATGTTCTGCTTCTTGGCTATACACTAGAAGATAATTACAGCCAAAGATTCACCTAGTCCCTTAGTTAATAACTACTCTTCTCTATGTCTTATCTATGAGGGGTGACCCCCAAAATCCAGGAATTATTTTCTGGAGGGTGGGTCCCTTGTAGTACAGGCTTTCCCTGCTAGGTGAGTGTTCTAGGATCTCATCTGTATCAGTGTACCAGCTGGCATTGTTCTGAGAGGCTGCATTCAGCTTCAGCAATTTTTTTCTGAAGACTCTTTCAACTTGTTTGCCCATTTTATGACTGGTGATTTACAAGTTCTCCTGTCCACACCTCACTGAGTGTTCAGCAGTTTTTGATCAAAAATGGCATGATCCCCATGCCCCACTTTCCCTATTCACCCGATCTTGCCTTGAGTGAATTTTTTTCATTTCTCTGGATGAAAAAAGGGAATAAAATTTTAAAAAATGGCAGAAGCAGTAAAAGGAATCAAAACCAATGAGTCAAAAATTGTTTTGAGCTGTGGAAAAAACTATTGCATTAAATGGAGAGTACTTTCAAGGTGACTGAATTTTATACATGTAAGAATAAATACACAATTTTTATGAATAAATTTTTGGATTTTGGGGTCCCCACTTTGTATTTTGACAACTTTTATGTTCTTCTGTACTTAGAGATTTTTCATGTTTATCATGTCATTTGATTTATCCAAATAAATCCAACCTTTTCATTTTTTCCAGGAAGAGTGAACAAAATCCAACTTTCTATTTGTGCACATGTTGACACATACTAGAAATTATAAGACAATAAAAAGGCATTTCCCCCCTCAATACTGTGTACTTACCTTTGCCACTAAGCCTAAATTTTTCTCTTTATTCCTCTCTTGTATACTAACACATTGAAGCAATTGCTTGAAATACACATGCTTCCAGGGACTTGAGATAATTACCCATTATCAGGCATTACACCTCAATTCCAAGTACATCCTATTTTAGTAACAGAAATATTTTAAGAGAATAAGGTAAAGGAAGGAAAGTGAGTGCCATCAGAGGGAAAAGCTCCAGATAGATATTGAAAGGAGGATTTATGAAAATTCCTCTCTCCACCAAACCAATCCCATTACTCCAGAAATAAGGTGGATATTCTTCCTACCTTACAATCTTTAAAACATTGAATATGTGGCTCTCTCTTTTTTCATGCATATATATTGATACCAACATTTTTCATTCCCCATTAAGCTTCAGAGACATTCATTTATTACTACAAGTTAGCAAATATAAAAAAGTATATAAAGAAATGCAAAAAAAACACAAAAATAAATTCATCCTAATTAAAGGCATCTAAAAAATGTCTTAAAAATGAAGACAATGAAAGGTAAGAAAATCTTACTAAGAGGGAAATATAGCAAGTGTGGTGTATAAAGCTAGTCTCCTATTAACTAACTTTGAAGTTTCTGATGAAAATATTTACCCTAAGCAAAGAATAGATAAAGGTATTTGTGAATATTTCCATTGTGGATGATACCTGCCACTGTAAGAGTGGCTTTGAAATGATGCAGAAGAAGAATATAGCTTGGTCAACATAAAAAAGACAGTCACAGAAAACAAGTGATGACTGGTTCATGGAGAAAAAGATTATATTTCACTTATTCAAGAAGAAACAAGAACTAAAAGGGAAATATTGAGGTACGAACTGCAGATATCACTATGTAAAAGTTTTGCTGAAATAGAGAAAAACATAAAATGATCAATTTAGTTTTAAAAGCTATATATGAAAAAGAACTTGGCAGTATTAAATAAAATTGTATTAAAATGTTCTTTTTTAAAAAACACTGCATTTTATTGATTATGCTATTACAGTTCTGATTTTTTCCCCCTTTTCTCCCCTCCACCCAGCACCACCACTCTCTCAGGCAATCCTTCCATCATTGTTTATGTCCATGTGTTTCATATAAGTTCTTTGGCTACTCCATTTTCTATATTGTACTTTACACACCATGTCTCTTCTTTAACTACCTATCTGAACTTCTTAATCCCCTCACCTCTTTACCCATTCTCCCCACCCCCTTCCCATCTGGCAACCATCAAAATGTTCTCCATATCCATGATTATATCTCTGCTCTTGTTTGCTTAGTTTTTTTTAGATTCAATTGTTTCTATATATGTATTCATTGGCATTTTATTGTTCATAGTTTTGATCTTTTTCTTAAATAAGTCCCTTTAATTTTTCATATAATAATGGTTTGGTAATGATGGACTCCTTTAGTTTTTCTTGTCTAAGAAGCTTTCTATCTTCACTTCAATTCTAAATGATAGCTTTGTTAGGTAGAGCAATCTTGGCTGTGGGTCCCTGCTTTTCATGACTTTGAATATTTCTTGCCAATCCCTTCTAGCCTTCAAAGTTTCTGTGAGAAATCATATGACATTCTTATGGGAACTCCTCTACAGGTAACTAACTTATTTTCTCTTGCTGCTTTTAAGATTCTCTCTTTAGCTTTAGCCTTTGGCATTTTAACTATGATGTGTCTTGGAACGGACCTCTTTTCATCCATCTTGTTTGGCACTCTCTGTGCTTCCTGGACTTGCTTGTCTATTTCCTTCACCAAATTAGGGAAGTTTTCTTTCACTATATTTTCAAATAGATTTCCAATTGCTTGCTCTTTCTCTTCTCCTTCTGGCACCCCTATGATGTGAATGTTGGACTGCTTGAAGTTGTCCCAGAGGCTACTGATAGTAACCTCATTTTTTTGGATTCTTTTTTCTTCTTGTTCTGATTGTTTTTTGTTCCTTAAGTGCCAAATCAGTGATTTGATTCTCCACTTCATCAACTCTACTGTTGTTTCCCTGTAAATTGTTCTTTATTTCAATTAGTATGTCCTTCATTTCAGACTGGCATTTTTATGCTCTTGAGGTGCACACTGAGTTCCTTGAGCATCTGTATAACCAGTGTTTTGAACTCTGCATCTGATAGATTGCTTATCTCCATTTCATTTAGCTCTTTTTCTGGAGTTTTGATCTGTTCTTTCATTTGGGTCATGTTTCTTTGTCTCCTCACTTTGGCAGTCTCCCTGTGTTTGTTTCTATGTGTTAGGTAGAGCTGCTTTGACTCTGTTATCTTGGTAGTGTGGCCTAAAGTAGTAGGTGCCCTGCAGGGTTCAGTGGCATAGCCTCCCCTATCACCTAAGCTAAGTACTTGAAGTATACTCTTTGTGTGGGTTAAGTACACCCTCCTCCTGTAAGTGAGCCTTGGTTGTTATTGGCAGGTCAATGGGAGGGATTTACCCAGGCCAGTCATTTGCCTGGGTAACCACTGACCACCAACTTCTGCCCCCCATGGAGTATCAGGTGTTCAGGGGCAGGGTGGTGGTGCTCCAACATGGCTTGTATCTGTCCACTGTGTGTGCTGTCCTTGGGGTTTCCCAGGTGGTGCAGGCCAAGGTAGGCCACACTTGTGTTTTGCCTGGGGCACCCTGCCTGAGCTAAAAAGCAATCTGAAATGGCTTCTACTTGTTCTGGCTTAGAGATTCCCAGGTGAAGCCAAGGTGTAAATCTAGGCTTTCTGCTGCTAGTGCCAGTACTGGGGCTTACTGAGGCCACCTGTTCCTTGTTTGAGAGGATTTAGGAAGTTATGATGCATGAGCCAGGGCAAGCCATTATTATGGAAAAGCAGCTTGGGTGGGCCTGTAAGTTGGGTGGAGTGGAGTCCCTGCAGATCCCCAAGGTGCATCAAAAAGTATTAGCCAGGTTGATGGAGTCTCAGATATGGAAGCAGCTTACAAGCTCTGTGGGGGGAGGGTTTCAAAAAGGGGCATTGGTCTCTGTTCACCTTGATGCCAGACACTTCAGTTTCTCCCTGTATACCACTGTTGCCTTTTAAGCTGCTATGCTGGTGATGGAACTCAGAGAATGAATCTGAGTAGCTAAGTCGATGTGTGTGTTCTTCAAGAGGAACTGCTTAGGGCTCTAGTAGTTTCTTCCACTGACTCATCCTCACTGGTCTTTGCAGCCAGAAGTTTTGGGGAACCCTAGGCTGGAGGGCCTAGTTGGGGCAGGGACTCCTCACTCCTGAGGTGTCCCTCCTGAATTTTTATCCACCACACGGAGGACCATCCAGTTTCACATCTGTGCCCCTACTACCAGTCTAGCTCAATGTGGCTTCTTAATTCTGTATTTGTCAGACTTCCATTCAACTTGATTTCTGATGGCTCTGAGCAATGGTTGTTCTATATTTTAGTTGTAATGTTGATGTGGTTGTGCAAAGAGTCAAGCCATGTTTGCCTATGCTGCAATCTTGACTAGAGGTCTAAAATGTTTGTTTCTTAATTGTCATCTAATTCTGCATGAGCATGCTTTTGTAAAAAAAAATAAAAAGCCTTTTGCACTTTGAATACACCTTTAGTACCCTGGTACATGGTGAGAAAATGATTGAAATGATGAACATATTTTTATATTTAAGAAGAAGAATTATGTTAATCAATAAAAATAGGGTTTAATAACTACTTATGTTTAATAGGAGTAATTTATGTTAGGTAGGTTTCAAAAACAAGTGTACAGGATAACACCGGAAAACAAAGAGAAAAAGGTCCATTTCATGTTCAACAGAAATAATGCTGATAATAGTGACAAATGACTCAACAAAAAGTAAAATCATTCTAATAATAATAAGAAGAATAGGGCACAGAAGTTACATCATTCTATCCCCTGCCCTAAAACTCTCACTGGCTCTCCAAACAAGGCTATTCACGATTTAGTCCTTGATTACCTCTCTAAATCTTATGTCTTGCTGGTCTTCCTATTCCCAAAGTTCTTGCTATGGTGAACATCGGTTCAAGTTGCACAAGTTGCTGTCTCTTTTTGCCTTTCTCCCTCTCCCAACTCAAAAGCTAGTTAACACATACATTTATGCTTCAGATCTCAATAAACTACATGCCAGATTTTATTTATTTCACATGAAACCATTAGGATATACAGATGATAGATGGTAGATAACATGTATTAATTGTGTAGAATATGTATATTATGTTAATCATATGCCATAAATAAATAACAAATACTCCATCTTCTGAAATAGAAAACTCATTTTTGAAGAAACAACTCCTTATTCTTACTATCTGATAGGTTGATGGCACAGTAGGGCTAGGAAGAAGACATACTTAAAAGAAATACTTTTAACATATACTTAAAATAATAATCTCATTCTGCTGTTATTGAAATTTGTCATAAAATGTTCTTATCATTCCGTAAAAATATTGTAGCAATTTTGAGGTTTTGAGGTTTTGAGGGAAGGAGAATAAGAATGGTCCCATATTGAAGCTCTTCTACAAGTGAATGATGTAAATGATTCCAGTGCTTTGGGGGTTGCCATCTTTGATTAAGCAGCAGAAGAATTTATGCAATGCAACATTTCTCTTGGATGGACACTTTTATGTGCTAAAAATAATTCTGAGGTCTCAGCACTGGCTGGGGCATGCCTTATCATTACATACTTAATGCAAACAGACCATTTCAATCTCTTTACACAGAACTGGCTCTGTAGGTTTGTGACAAATTTCAATTAGTAGCAGATAGCTTAATAAGAATAAGACCATTTCTTGAACAAAATAATTACCAGACACTGTGCTAAAAGGCTTTTCAATTAAGGAAAATATGATATAGGTAGATAGATAGATAGATAGATAGATAGATAGATACATACATACATACATACATACAAAGATGATACATTAGATGATAGATAGATAGATGATAGATGATAGATAGATGCCTTGTCCATTTTATTCACCTTCCCTCCATGGTATATGTCATACAGTGGTACTCAATCAAGATTTGCTAAATAAATTAATGAAGGGTGATTGATTGTCATTTTATAGGAATGAGGAACTTACAGATTTAAACAATTGCCCCAAGATCATTCACCTAGTAAGTAGCAGAGTAGAGTCACTTTTGTAACTCAAAATGTTCTGAATTTTTCCCAAAACATTTCACTATACACTGTCTCCATATTATGTGGTCATTAGATAACAATAAATGGTTTATTGTCTTTTATTTATTGTCTTAATTATACAAAACATCTTTCATTTAAAGTATTTTGTGTATCTTAAAATTACCGGATTTCTTTTGAATATCATTTTTGTCACTTCATTATAATTATTCCTTAGATATTTTAACCAGATACCAGTATGATATATCATAATTTACCATTAAGAAGACAGGTCAAATGAGACATTATTAGCTGACATACATCTCTAAAAAACACTGTTATTGACACCAAAATAAGTTCATGGGATTATGACTGGAGTAAATGTCCTGTGTAAACAGAAACATGCCTGCTTGCCTTCTAATACTCACTACACAGTAGAAAAGACTCAAATGCACAATCAATTCAAACATATCATTCACTAAATCATACAGTTAATTACTTCACTTGAAGTATTTTAATGCCATGTAAATAAAAGTTAAATACTTCACTGACTACCGTTATTTTCAACAACAAAATCAGGTTCAACAAGCATCTAATGAGCAATTTTTATGCATGTGTCAGGCACTGATTCTACTTGGCACTTTGCATCCCTCAGCATTTCCACGTTCATAGCAATTCTAAAGGACTAAGTACTACTATGCTTATTTTTACAGAGTAGGAGATTCAGACTCAGAGAGGTTAAGCAATTTGCTCAAGGTCAAAGAACTAAGAGTGAAATCAAATTAGAATTTAGTAAAATCCTTTGGACATGCAAAAAAATTGTAATAGCTACTACTTACATCTAACAGTGAGTTCAGGTTCAGAGGCTAGATAAAGAAAAAATAATTACAAAGCTGGCTCTGATACTTTCATATAATTTGTTGAATTTTCAGATGCAATTATTTTTACTAGTTCAATTTTGCTCTAATCAAGTATTTAAGAGTTAATTATTCTTTAATTTACTTGAGCTTCTTGCTAATTGCAGCAGTATTTTTCTTTCCTGTTTTGTTTTGTTTACTATTATTAGAGTAACCAGACTAATTCAGAAATAGCTGATTTTTTATGCTATAGTTCTAACTATACAAGTAGCATCATTACCATATATTTTCAAAGTATAACAGAAACTATACTGAATTATCATGTACAAATTGAAAATGACCTATCATTTTACTCATAGTAAAACAAAAGATCAGATTTTGGCACAGATTGCCCAAAAGTTCTATTGATGACAGAATTCTGGAACACCAGTGAAATCTACTCAGTTTTCACGGTCTCAAATTCATTCTGGAAAGTAGGAAATATTTTAATTGGGTGTGTCTTAATGGCATTTTTCCATCAAAATATTTACAAACACTTTACTTAAAATATGTTGGGAACCACCCTGGCTGGTTTCAGGAAGCTGCAACTCCCCCTTGACTAAGGCTGAGTGAGAGACCTCCGAACCAGGAGACATTAAGGAGACAAGCCTGTCTCCCTGGCATTACCACTGCCTGCTCCATGTCTGGCCCCCATTGTTTGGTCAGTTAGCCAAAGACGGGTAACATTCCTCAGAGGAGGATCGACCTAAGACAGACACGATCACATGGGAAAGCCCTCAGGGAGAGATTCAGGGGGCTGTGGAAAAGAGGGGGTGATCGACACACACCCCCTCGGCTTTGACAAGCCTGAGTCCTTATTCTGCCTGTGAGAAATCCAAATCACCCAGCTGCCTTTGTCTCATCTGCCCGACTCAGGACTGTAGCAATAACAAGGAGCATTGCAGTCCAGACTAGAGTTAGCAGACTTCCTGGGATAATTAAGCAGAGAATATGAAAGATCCTGTGAAGCTTACTTTGCTGGAGGATGCTCTTAAATTAGAAGATGAAGGCACAGGCAGGAAACGAAACTAGCCTTTTAGGTCCTGTAGTTTCTTTTCTTTTTTTTTTCTGGTTTATCTGCCTTTTATTTTATTTTATTTATTTATTTTTTCAATATATTTTATTGATTATGCTATTACAGTTGTCATATTATTCCCCCTTCATTCCCCTCCACCCTGAACACCCTCTCCCACCCACATTCCCCCC
>JAPYXV010000894.1:0-14655 GCA_028533065.1 Trachops cirrhosus | reverse complement strand
TCCAGCAAAGCTTTCATTTAGAATGGAAGGGCAGATCAAGTGCTTCCCAGATAAGGTCAGGTTCAAGGAGTTCATCATCACCAAGCCCTTATTATATGAAATGTTAAAGGGACTTATCTAAGAAAAAGAGGGTAAAAAACATGTGTAGTAAAATGACAGCAAACTCACAATTACTAACGACCACACCTAAAACAAAAACAAAAACAAACTAAGCAAACAACTGGAACAGGAACAGAACCACAGAAATGGAGAACACATGGAGGGTTAGCAACAGGGGAGTGGGAAGAGGAGAGAGGGGGGAAAGGTACAGAGATTAAGTAGCATAGATGGTAGATAGAAAATAGACAGGGGGAGGGCAAGAATAGTATGGGAAATGTAGAAGCCAAGAGCTTATAAGTATGACACATGGACATGAACTAAAGCAGGGAATGTGGGTGGGAGAGGGTGTGCAGGGTGGAGGGGAATGAAGGGGGTGTAATTGGACAACTGTAATAGCATAATCAATAAGATATATTTAAAAAAACTGTGGTACATTTACACAATGGAATACTATGAAGCAGAAAGAAAGAACTCCTACCTTTTGTGACAGCATGGATGGAACTGGAGAGCATTTATGGTAAGTGAAATAAGCCACACAGTGAAAGACAAATACCATGTGATCTCACCTATAAGTGGAACCTAATTGACAAAACAAACAAATGAGCAAAATAGAACCAGAGACTTGGAAATAAAGAACAAGCTGACAGTGACCAGAGAGGAGGGGGAGAGGGGTAATGGAGGAAGGGGAAGGGGCAAGCAAAGGAACACAAATGGAGGACTCATGGGCAGACAAGGGGTGGGGGGATTGACTATGGGAGTGCAGGGGATGAGGTAGGGGTTAGCGATGGGGAAAAAGGTGGGACAACTGTAACTGAACAATAAATTAAAAAAAAACACAAAAAACAAAATAAATATGTCCTTTCTGACCACCTTTCACTTCTGCCCTCCAGTCTTCAGAAGTATCGCTGGTGCTTCAGTGCTTTGATTCTAACTACTATCTTCCAGTCTCCCAAGGCCTCAGGTCCAACTTGAATCTCATGATTGTTCTCCAGCTGCTCTAATTACCCTGTTCCTTGGCCCTAAGTAATCCATATCCTGGTTGTCAGGCCACAGTTGTGGATCAACCCAGTGGTCTGTCTTCTGCTCCTGCTCCAGAGGTGCTGGTATCTGCTACAAAAGTGTCTGGTTGTGCCTGATCTTTATTTTCAACCTCATCTGGGCTGTCAGATCACCTATCCCACTCCAATATCTATTAAATGGCATCTTTTAAACTTGACAAATCTTTTTTTAAAGATTTTATTTATTTATTTATTTATTTATTTTTAAAGTGAGGGGGAGGGAGGGAGAAAGGGAGAGAAACATTGATGTGTGCTTGCCTCTCACATGCCCCCAACTGAAGACCTAGCCTGCAATCCAGGCATGTGTCCTGACTGGGAATTGAACCAGGAACACTTTGGTTCATAGGCCAGCACTCAATCCACTGAGCCACACCAGCCAGGGCAAAACTTGACAATTCTTATAAATCTCCTTAATCCAATAAATTACCCCTCAATGACCTTAAATTCTACTTTATCAAGGAAATAGAGACCAGTAGGCATGAAACCACCTTAATGCCTTACACTTTCTACATACTAAATCCTCATCAATTCCTGTCCATCTCCCCTTCCCTCTAGTAAAAGGGGTCTCTATTCCTTTCCAAGTTACATGTAGCTATCTGTTCTCCACATTCCTTGTCCAGTAAAAAAGTTCAAGCTATTTAGATTGGTATGAAGTTTTCACTCTCCCCCAACCTTCCCTGTCAGTCTCAACTCCCTCTGGTACTGTACATAAAATGGGTATGCTCCTCATTCCCAAAGTACACCATGGGATTCCAGATCTTGAGCAAAATTCATTCATTCATTTACCATCCATTGAGCACCTATATTCACTAGGTCATAATCTTACAGAAATGTTATTCCCCATACCCACTCCTCCTTTTCTCATTTCAGACAATCATTTCTCTTTTATATCCAGTCAGCAATTCTGCACTCTGAGGTTGTGGACTTGCCCCAAGTCACAGAAAAGAAGCATTAGCTTCCACAGTCATGGGCCACCTGCATTCTCTTTCTACTCCCACTCCTTGAAGGCAAAGTGTCTCAATTTTTAGATGTCTGATCTGACTCATGGTCTGACTCGCAATGAAACTTTAAATTAAGGCAGTCAGATTAGTATTGTTACCCTCCTCCCTCCAGCAGTCTGCTCCCACCCACCACCAGCCTCATATCCTTCAACAGGTCTGTGGCTGCTTGGACTAAATAACCCCTCACTCCTGGTCCAGTGCTATCTAATCCATGCATGCTGACCCCAGGATCCCCTCCTCCTAGAGAACTGGAATCACATGTTAGCAGGCCAGAATCTCACAGTCCAAATAGAGTTGGTGTGGGCATGACTGATAAGACTGATAGGGAAGGCCCTCTTCATAGGGTGTAGGCCTAAGCCTGAAGGCATTGCTCAACCAATGAATGAATGGATAGCACCATTAATGCTGGATTACTCAAGGGGCAGCCCAAGTCAATACTTAGAGCATAAGTAAAACAAAGGCACCAAAATTAAAAGCAAAAAATTAAGATCAGATTTTGATATATATTTTTAGATATTTAGAGAAACATCAATTGGCTGTCTTTTGCCCCAACAGGGGACCGAACCCGCAACCCAGGCATGTGCCCTGACCAGGAATTGAACCAGCAACCTTTCACATTGCAGGATTACACTCAACCGAGCCACACTGGTCAGGGTAATATAATTTTTAAGAGCATAATCATGTTTGACTCCCTTATGTTTCATTTTTCCATTTTTGAGTTACATATGGATGGGGCACCAGTCTTTTTTTTTTTTTAAGATTTTATTTATCTTTAGAGGGGAAGGGAGAGAGGGAGAGAAATATCAATGTATGGTTGCTTCCTGTGCATTCCCTGCTGGGAACTGGCCTGCAACCCAGGCATGTGCCCTGACTGGGAATCGAACAGTGATCTCTTGGTTCACAGGCCCGCGCTTAATCCACTAAGCTATGCCAGCCAGGGCGGGGGCACCAGTCTTTGTAGGGTTTATAGCCTTTAAAATCTTCATCTTGTCTTGGTTAGAAGGAAGGTCTTTAGTGAATTGCCTTTGGGGTCTCTCTTTAGCCTCGTCCTATTCAACCTCTTAACCTACCACTTGGAGACAGCTGTCAAGCTGAACAAGGCAAAATTTAACAGGGACAAACATGAGGGCCTATTAGGTCCAAAGTGACAACTACATACATATTACAGTGAAGAAGCATGGATTTGGCGATAGCAAAACATGGAAAATTTAGGGGTTCCAGAGGACAGTGATTCACAGTAAGTTGAGAATATGGTGTAACCACCTAAAACACAGGCCCAGAGGAGGTGGGGGTAAGGGAAGAACCCCAAATTACACAACAGGAGGCACAGATAAAACTGAGGGTACTCAGCCCAAAAAAGCCTCAGTTGTCCTGGTGTGGGGATAGGGATTACACTCATTTGATAGAGGGACAGGGTGTGGAGGCAAATTTAGTACAGGATCCTAGAGCCTGGAAATATAGTGGCTTCGCTTGTGGAAATTTTTAATTCCTGTAGTCTCTTTCTTCCACATTGCCATTTCATAAAGAAGCTACTGAAGACACAAAGCAGACATCAACACTGTTTTATTCTTTTTTTTTTTTATTTCATTGCTGTAACTTGAAAATCCTTATTTTTTGCCTGAATTTCAGCAGCAGCACTCTTAACTTGTATATGCTTGCAGTCTCCCAATTTATTGGGTTGGCCAAAGTTTGTTTAGTTTTTTTCCACAGGATGGCTCTAGTAGTGCTCAGCTGTCTTTAATATCATTAGACACAATTTTGTTAGACTATGCTGACAGCTGTCATATCAAGGTACATTTAAAAAATAAAATTGGTGAATTTTTTTGCAGCCATTTTGATAGTGAAGGTGGAAGAAAATACACAACATTTTTGGCATATTATGCTTTATTATTTCAAGAAGGGTAAAAAGACAACTGAAATGCAAAAAAAAAAAAAAAAAGATTTGTGCAGTGTATGGAGAAAATGCTGTGTCTGATTGAACATGGAAAAAGTGGTTTGTCAAGTTTGTTGGTTCTACTGACATTTTAGCCAAATAATTCTTTGCTACGGGGCTTATGCATTAGAAGATGCTTAGCAGCACCCCTGGTCTCTACCCACTAGAAGTCAATGGCAGGAGACAGCCAAGATACTCAAAATACCCAAATCAATAAAGTTATTGTTGAAAATGAAAAATGTGTCTTACTTTGTGGAAAAAACTAAGCAAATTTTTTGGCCAACCCAATATATTCCCATCATTACCAGAAATCACTACTCTAAAAACTTTACATGGTCCTTTTGGGTGGTCCTGCCTTCCTTTCCAGTCCTGTCTCTCTCCACAGCCTTCTGCCCTCTTTGCTACAGACCATAAAGTACCCCTTTAGGTTTGTTTACAGACCTAGTTTCTTCCATCAGGAATAACTTGTCCACCTCTTTGGAATGGTAGCTCTAATCACTTCCTTGATAAATCCTTTCCTGATCCCTTGCCTACATAATACTATCTACTTGTACTTTGAGCCTTTTATTATTGTTTCTTTTGTTGCTTTTATTGATTTTAGAGAGAAACATCAATTTGTTGTTCCACTTATTTATGCATTCACTGGGTGATTCTTGTATTGAACCTGCTTCCTTGTTTTATCAGGGCCACACTCTGAGCTACCCAGCCAGGGCTATTTTGAACCTTTTAAATAAACCCTGATAGGCTTCTAGCATTCTACTTATTTAGAGCTTTCCTTGCCTCTGTACTGCAAGTAACTCCAGGGCAGGTCCTGGTTTTATTCATCTTAGCACCTGTCACAGTGCCTGGACCATAGCAGGAACTCAGTGAACAGCTGATGGAATGAAGAGTATTTTCTTTGTAAATTTCCTTCTGCAATGGGCACAGTTTTTGTTATAAAAATTAAACCTGGTCTTTTACAAAGGTCCAGAAATTACAGCTACCTGAGAATATTTTCTTGACCTCTCCAGAGCAGCAGAGACCCTAAGAATGGACACAGGTTACTGTGAAGTGGTTGGACAGACCCAATTCTTATTTTGGAGGGTTTCAAACTCTTTGAGAATTTAATGAAAACCAGACCCTTTCCTCAGGAAAGTGCACTCACAGTTTTTTACCTTGGTTCCTTGACCCCAAGTACCTACCAGTGTCTAGGGCATCCAAATTCACCTTCCACTGCCAGCTTCCTTCCCAGTCCCACAGGTAAAGAACCCTCTACTGCAGAGGCACTGGGTTCTAATGAGAACTCAGAGAGTGTAGGCAAGGTCTGGTACTGTATTTTCCTGGTTAACCCCACTCATCCATTCTAGAGCGCTGCTAAAACAAACTCATGACCTATGCCTAAGACCTCCAAGGAGATGGTAGATGCTGAAAAGAAATGAAGGTTTCACTAAAGGAGGGGAAGGCAAGCAGGAAACAAGACAGTTAAAAAGTAGGAAACAACCCTAGCCACTAAAAGCGGTACAAGCCTAATTATTCAGTTTCTTTTCTGAGTGACTGTATCTCATTACATAGTTAACAGCCACCAAACATAAGGAAGAAATGAGTAACAGCAGAAGCATTTCTTTTATTACCAAAAACAAGTGCTATACACACTCAGTGCCTCCAGCCTCATCCCTGAGGATGATATGGAAGTCCTTAGGTTGTAGGAGGAACCCTTCAGAGGAAAATGAGTGCCTGGTTCACAATGCCTTGGTTGGCTATGATGAAAGGGCCATTGCAGGGATTAGTTACATGTCATCCCTGGGCTTGAGAAACCCTAAAGATGAGAATGGATGCAAGTTGACTGAGGATTTTAATCACTGTTCCAGCATTTCTAGGGGTTACGATTAAGCCTGATACTAGCTCTCTCTACAAGAACACACACAACTAGGGTGCCCCCTCTAATGAAAATTCCTCAAGATCCCAAAACGTGGACTGGCAGAAAAGAAAAGTCCTTAGAGTCTGCTAACATGCAAGCTGAATTCAGAGTGGATCACACTGCTTTCAGCACCACTCCAAAAGGCATCCATTGGCAAGGATTGCCCAAAGGGGCACTGCCACCAGCCTGGATGAAACCCTAGAATCTAGGTTAGGAATGGTCACGCTCTACTGCCTTCATATCATCTGGACTTCTGGCTCCTCAGCTATTCCCTGAAGCTTTTCCATTATGCGCCCTGCAGGGGACTTAGGGGCTTGGGGGGACTCTCCCAGGGCTTCAGATAGCACATAGTAGAGAATCTCTTGGGCACTGGTCTGATTTACCACATGGATGATGGGACTCGAGGTGTCCTGAGAGGCTGAGAGGGCTGTCCCCTTACCACCTCTGCCTTCCTCTTCAGCCTCTTCCTGGGGTCCTGACTCCCCTGGCACTGTTTCTAGAATGATGCTCTGCAGGCTGCTCTCATTCAGTGATGTTCCCAAGCCCGATCCCTCTTGTGGTTGCTGTAGAAGTTGCTGTGTCAGCTCTACACTTTCATAGCGAACTAGCTGTAGCCGCATATAGCCATCTTCATGCTCCTTGTACCTGGTGAAGTAGAAGTGCAAAGGTAGCAAACATGGGCAGAGGACTGCAGGAATGGCCTGCAGCTTGGCAAAGTAAGGAACAAATATAAGGAGTAGAAGAAGGCCTGGGAATCTAAGTGATGGGAGTTGAAGACAAAAAAGATCTTTATCAGAATATGAAGGGGAAAGCATCATTACTCAAAATGGAAATTTTTATGTAGAAACCAGAGAGGGAGGTGAGAGAGGAAGGGGAAAGAAATTATTTGTGGGGGGGGTGGTCACAGGGCTATGGACCTGGACCTGTAGGCTCTAGCTCTAGTTTTGGCTGCAGGACTTTGGACACCATTAATTTGGTTTGATACTGTGTCTTGGATTCAAAAATCAGAAAACCAATCTCTGCCCCACTGCTATTCTTGGAGTTCCTTGAGCCTAAATGGAGATGAGACATCAAAGCACTGTCAAATTCAACCATTTTAACTTGTTGAAATAATATGGATAAAAAATGTTTTGTAAATCTAAGCAGGGAGGGGGGTGAGATGGGGAGGAAGAGTTGAGACATACCGAAAACGGGGGTGCCCTGAGGGCCACTTGAACTGGTGCTTCTTGCGAAGATGCACAGTGAGGTTATTGCCCCTTGTGAAACATTTGTCACACACGTGACATTTGTACCTTGGCTCAGAGTACCCCTGATGGAGAGGGGAGGGAGAGTGAGGTCAGCTTTTCACCCTGGGCCCCCCCACACTTCTGCTAGCCCTTTCCCACCACAAGCTCCACTCACTTCATGCACTTTTCGGTAATGGGACTTGATAGAGCAGAGAGCTCTGGCACTGAAGCTGCAGTTCTCAAAATCACACCTGTAGGCTGGCTCCTTGCTGTGGGTATCCAGGTGCTTCCGGAGGTCAATTAGATTCTTGCAGCTGCCAGGAGAGGTCAGGAGGGGTTGGAGGGCATGAGGTACCCTAGAACACGAGGTCTGTGATTTCTGGCCCCCGGTTCCCCTTACCTGTAGTCACAACAGTCACATTTAAAGGGCCGGTCCTCACTGTGGCGAAAGCGCATGTGGTTACGGAGGGAGGATGGCAGTGGACAGGTCATATCACATAGAGGGCACTTATAGTGGTTCACTGGGAGAAGCAGAGAGGAGGCTGTGATCTGAGGGCCAGTGGAACCTTGGAGGATGGACAGGGAGGTTGGTGGCAGCCAGCTACTCACCATGGTTACGCATGTGGTCCCGCAAAAGCCGTTCAGTAGCAAATCTCTTGGAACAGTGAGAGCACTGGAAGCGCTGCTCTGGGGTAGGACAGTCAAAAGAAAGGGTGGACTGTAGGGGATGGAGGAGAGGTAGAAAGAAGGAGTCCCAGAGAGGGGAACCACCCAAGGAGACAAGGGCAGTTTAGGGAACTATGGATGGACATAGTATGAAGGAAAGAGCATAGGACTTGGCATTGAGAACTGAATTAGAATCCCAGCTTGATCACTTATTATCCCTGTGGTCTCAAGTAAGTGATTTTAAGTTCTCTTGAGTCTTAGTTTCATCATCTGCAAAAAGGGGGATAACAAGCCTACCTCATGGGGTTGTTGTAAGGATTCACTGAGATAATTGATAGGGCACACGGTAAGCCCTGAATAACAATGTCTCATAAATCTGAGCCAGCAGACTGTGGCAGATGACTGAGCCCTAAAGGTAGATATAGCCAAGCTGCAGACACCTTTAGTGGGCCCCTCCCCTGGGAATATGCCCCCAACCAGAACAGCATGCATCCATTCCCCTTCTTCTGACAACTTACGATCCAATGAGGTCTGACGCCGGATGTGATCTAAGAACTTGGTGTTGTTGGCAAACATGCCCCCACAAGTTGGGCAAGCCACCACCTTCTCCTGGGTATGGCTACGGAGATGCTCACGAAGCTTACAGTGGTCCTTGAAGGTACAGGTACAACCTGGGAGGGACATCCAGTTACGCTCCAGCAACAAACTCACAGAGTAGGTTCTGGTGACCCCAAGTTTCTCCAGACAGCAGCCAACTTTGCCCCGCAGGCCCCATCCCTAGCTGCTCTAGTCCCTAAGCAATCCCAGGGTTTCTTTAGAGGCCAGAAATTAAGGAGTGGTCCTACCTTTCCAGCCACACAGCACCACATGGTTGTCTTTACCAACTGCTTTGTATTCACAGCACAGGCTGTGCGCTTCCACGTGCCGATAGAACCACTCAGGATTGTCGAAGGAGCTCTGTGCCAGGAGCAACTTGGGGTAAGGATTGAGGGTGGTTGGAGAGACTCTTAACCTATGTGTCCAAAGGGGGCTTCTTGGCTCTCCCAAATTAACTTGGTGGGGATGGGAATATTTGAGCAAGGGAGCTACCCAGAAATAAAGGAAAGATACTAGCAAGAATTTTGGGAATACAGGGGACTGTAGAAAGAGTCAAGGCATCCTGAGTTAAGATCCACAACTTTTTTCCACCCCTATTATCAGCACCACCTGCTGACCTCACAGTGCTCCCACAGACACAGGAAGTGTTCAGGGATGTCAGGAATGATGTTGCGGCTGTGGAAGTCCAGGATGCAGGGGCTGAGGTCAGCCTGGCTCTGCAGGGCCTGCAGCCCCCACTGTTTCAGCTTGGTGTGGTAGCAGTGGAAATAGACATGGCGGATAAGATCAGCAGAATTGTCCAGAGAACAAAAGCCACACTCCTGCCATAAACAGGAGAATTCTTCCTCTGTAGAAAGAGGTTTAGAAAGAAGAGTGATACTTCCCAATGTTCAGCTCTCCTTCCACCTGTGGTACTTAGCAGTAAGTGAGGAGGCTGGACTCTGACCAAATTACCAGGAGTTCATTCAGCAAACACCATGTAATGAATAAAGAGTCCCCGTCTTTGCCCTTACATAGCTTTCAGCCAAGGAGAAAAAAAAACACTAATCAAATAATCACATGGATAAATATAATACTGTAACCAGTCATAGCAGTTGTATTATGGGGGGGGGGGCACAGATACTACAAAATAAACAGAACTAATTTGAGGTAGACAGATGTCTTTAAGTGCCTGCGGTAAGATCTGAAGTGCGAGCATCTACAAACTAGGTGGGGAAGTGTGATCTGTGCAAGATCCAGTGCCAAAAACTCAGAGGCAGCAGGTATAATAGGCAGGCACTATCCTGGACCAGTTTCTACTGTTCCCTGAGGAAGATGCTGCCTCCCAACCTAACTACAAATCCTCCGTTTCCCCATATTCTGCTCAAGATCTGTCTTCTCCAGAAAGGCCCATCAACTATTTCAATCCACTTCCTATCTCTCTAGCATCTCTCTCTAGGCACCATATTTTCAATGCTTTTTATGGGCATACTTGTTTTGAAAAGTAGGCACTTTTTAAAATAGAATAATCCCCTAATTTCTCTTTTGTGTAAATATTATTACTTCCGAAACTATTAGTTATGTTTTTCAATCACTAGAGTTTAAGAAGAATTTGAGGAGAGCTATCTCTGTATTTTCTATAGAACAGTTTTTCAAACCGTGTTGTGACCTATTAGTGGGTGGTGAAATCAATTTATGGGATTGCAAACCACTTTTTTTCTTTTAATAAATACTTCAGAGAGCATTTAATAAAAGGCAAATATTTTTTCAAGTATTTTTTAACTTTTATGTACAGGGTTGTGATGTAAAATGTATTCCTAACTGGAGATCACAGTAAAGAGAAAAAGAAACACTACCAGGGAAAAAAAAAAAAGGTTGCGAACACCTTGTACAATACAAACACAAAAGCAGGTACAAAGATCAGCTGCTATCACAAATAACACCATGACTCTCTGGACCAAGAAGTTCATGACCAACAGACTATTTCAGTGGAAACAAATGGTCATTGACACCCTTCACTCTGGGAAGGCAACCTAAGACAGAAATTCAGGGAAAACTAGCCACCAGATGTCATCTTTGTGTTTTGTTTTAGAACCCATTTTGGTGATGGCAAGACAACTGGTTTTGGCATGACTTATGATTCTTTGGATCACACAAAGAAAAATGAATCCAAACATACACTTGCAAGACATGAACTGTACAAGATGAAGACCTCAAGAAAACAAAGAAAGGCATGCATGAACAGAACGAAGAATGTTAGGGGACAGCAAAGATCCATGTTAATGCTGTAAAAAGTGAGCTCGAGGTTGGACAACAGAAGGAGTAAAGATTCTTTGGTGGCTTTAGTTGTGCTGATTATGCAAATTTTCATGAGAGGATTAATAAACTAAGAATTTTTATGTGTCTGGTTGTATGAAATATTAAAAAAATAAAATCATAGTTATCTAATTTATGTATATACTATAGAGAGAGGTCAAAAAGAATGTTCACAAAAGTACTGTCAGTAATTGCCTTTTGATAGGAAGATTGACAGATTCATTTTAAAAATCCTTGTCGAGTTAGTTTTCTATAAGGAGCCTACAACGTTTCTATAAGCAAAAAAAGCACAATTAGGAAATTAAACCATCACTCTCCCAGGCTGCCTTCTCCCTCTGCAGAAAGGAAAGTCAGATTTTCCACCTTCCCTTGGGCTTTTTCTCCTTCCTATATCCTGCTCCCTTACCCAAGGGATCCTCCTCCTCTTCCTCTTCCTCCTCTGAGTTGTGCAAGTACTTCTGCAGGTGCTGAGTGACATGCTCACAGAACTCCTCCATGGCTGAGCACACAAAGGAGCAGGACCCCCACTCACACTGTAGCCCCAGTTTCTCCTTTCGCGGAACTTTCCCAGGAGGCGGCATGGCTTTCACCCTAGAAGAGGAGGAAGAAATCCACAGCTGCATGGATTACACCCAACTGTGGCTAGGGGTAAACATCTGGGCAGGCAGCCTACCTAGAACCAGCAGAGGTTCCTCCAGTGACCCATGAGAAATGCTGTGCTTTTTCAGTAAGGATGAACTAACAGTTCTGCAAAACCCTGGAAGCTGTGTGTTGGTTTTGGGAAAAGAGAGCACACACTAACATTATTTATAGCATGTGCCAGGCACTAAGCTAAGAACATGAAGAGACATTTTCTCATGAAGCTTCAGAACGACGTTCCAAGGAATTATTCACATGGGAGGCATAACAAAGCCCAGGTTCAAAGAGATGGCTTTGGAAAAGAACCAGAGTTCAAAGTCAAGACTCCTGGGCCCACTACCTACTAGCTGTGTGGCTTAAGCCAATTAACCGTTCTACTCCTGAACACCGTCAGCTTCAAAATGAGGTACCAAAACCTTTGTTTTTAATTTCATACTACTACATGCCAAGCACCATACTAAACACTTTATTTACATTATGTCGTTTAATCACCCTATGAGGTAAGCATTATTTTAACTTTAAACGCCTCAGATTCCCATGTAGCATGGAATAATTATGCCTATCTCGTTGAATTGATTTATGAACCAAGCAACATATTAAAATACTTAACACATAATACATATTAAAACACTTAGCATAACACACCGCTAGAACTCAACATGTGTAAGCTACACGCATCCACGCTTCTTAAGGTGAGATAATCTAAGCAGTAACTCTACAAAAAAGGTCAACAAAAGGACAACCCGAGGGATCCTTAACACTTCATCAGGAATCATAATAAGCAATCAGCAAATAGTTGAGTACACATAGTACCTCAAAGCACCGAATGAACCCCGAATGGTACTCAAGATAAGGAGGGACCCAGGTTCTGAACCTCCTAAAGACTCACAATTTGGCTGAAGAGATAAGACTCTGATGTGTGAAGACAACCACCAAAACAAAGCACCCAATGAGGAAAATCAGGGGAGAAATCCCAGTGGGCAGGCTAAGACGTAAAGGCTGGCCGGGACCTGGCCCCTAGAAGGACAGGTAGAGTTACGAGAGAAGGAAGGAGACCGTCCCGGAAGGTAAAACCTCTTCCTCGCAGCCCCTCGGGCTTCCCGGGATTCTTTCTACCCTAAGGTACGAAGGTGACCGAGTCGCAGCGGCAACGAAGACCCAGAGGGAAAAGCAGGGATGTCCGAGTCAGGGGCCCGGGACGCGGCGGGCGATAGGCCGACCAGCGCGATACAGCTACAAGAAGAAGCCTCGCTGAGACTACTCGGGAAGACCCTAGCCTTGAAGCCAACCCACGGATCAACACCAGACGCTAACACACCAAACCCGAACCGCCAGCTTACAAGCGCAAGTCTCACCAAGTCTCCTTCCACTTCAGACCATTTCCGGAGAACGCTTGAGCAACATCAGCGACAGCCAATCGCAGGTCTCGTACCCCTCTAACAGCCAATGGCCGCTGCAACTGAGGAAACCAGTGAGAGCCAAAACACGGAAGGGGTGGGAGTAAGGGGCGGCAGTTGCCGGGAAAAGTACCATTGAGGCTGCCGTGGATTTCCCAGCAAAGCGCACGCGGGGATCCTAAGGGCCCAATTCCCCCAACAGCGCATGCTCAGCGCAGGGCCCACAATGGACAGCCGCAGGGCTCCAGCTAAGTGCGCAGTGGGTTCCACCCTCCTTCTTTGGCTCCCTGAAATAGCTGGCTGTGTGGGCAACCAGAAGGAGTGGTTTGCGAGCTGGGTCCCCAGTGCTGCCAACCTAAACTGCATCCCACCTCTATCCTTCATCTTCTCTTAAATATTGGTATTCCTGTGCCAGCCACTCTATGCCCCAACAACTCTGCCTCCTATGCTAACAGGCTCAGGGAACAACCATGTTCTCAGTGAGCCTTCATCCCCTCCTTCAAAGCGGAAACCGCGCAGTCATCCCTGATTCCTCCCTTACCGGTCATATCCAATCCATTATCAAGTCCTGTGAATTCTACCTTCCCAAACACTGGATCTCTCAAATTCATTCCCCATTCTACATCTACTCTGTCCCTCTCTAGCTTAAATGAACTAGAAGTAATGTCTATACTAACCTAAACTAGTTCCTCTGAGTGCACTCTTGCTTCCCTACAAACCAGTGATTTTCAACTGGTATGCTGCAAGAATTTTTAAAACGTGCATTACCTGACTATTTAATCAGCGGCATTGACATCTTTTCCCTTAGATTGTTTAAAAAAAAGAAAGGAAGGAAGGAAGAAAGAGAAAGAAAGAAGGAAAGAAAGAACGAAAGAAGGAAAGAAAGAAAAAGGAAGAAGAGAGAAAGAGAGAGAAAGAAAGAAAGAGAGAAAGAAAAGACAATAGCTGCCCTGGCTGGGTAGCTTAGTTGGAACAGCAACCCAATACACCAAGGCTGCAACTTTGTGCCCAGTAAGGAGGCATACAAGAAGCAACCAGTGACTGCACAAATAAGCAGAACAACAAATCCATGTCTTCTCTTTCTCCCCCTTCCTCTCACTTAAAAAAAATCAGTAAAAAATAACAGCCAACACAATAGCCACCTGTTGTGAATGAATCAAAATTAAACCTATGTTTTGTCAGATCGGCAAAAAAATATACATTTTTGGAGTGCCACAGAAATTTGGTGATTGTTTATGTGTGCCATGAAATAAAAAAGACTGAAAAAGATTGCTCCAAATGATTTTTCTTTCCCATTTGTATACTTGTGCCTAGAAATATGACAGAGATCTGCCCTGATTGTTCACCTTTGCAAACACAACTTTTTAAAATATATTTTATTGATTATGCTATTATAGTTGTCCTATTATCCCCCCCTTCATTCCCCTCCACCCTGAACACCTTCTCCCACCCACATCCCCCCCCTTTAGCTCATGTCCATGTGTCATAAGTTCCTTAGCTTCTACATTTCCCCTACTATTCTTGCCCTCCCCCTCTCTATTTTCTACCTACCATCTATGCTACTTATTCTCCGTATCTTTTCCCCCTCTGTCCTCCTCCCACTCCCCTGTTGGTAACCCTCCATGTGATCTCCATTTCTGTGGTTCCGTTCCTGTTCTAGTTGTTTGCTTAGTTTCTTCTTGGTTTTATTTCAGGTGTGGTTGTTAATAATTGTGAGTTTGCTGTCATTTTACTATACATGTTTTTTATCTTCTTTTTCTTAGATAAGTCTCTTTAACATTTCCTACCATAAGGGCTTGGTGATGATGAACTCCTTGAACTTGACCTTATCTGAGAAGTACTTGATC
>JAPYXV010000893.1:0-14656 GCA_028533065.1 Trachops cirrhosus | reverse complement strand
CTCCACTCTAAGAAGACAAGCAACCCAATTAAAAAATGGGCAAAGGACTTGAACAGACACTTCTCCAAGGAGGACATACAGAGGATCCAGAGACACATGAAAAGATGCTCAATATCACTAGCTATCAGAGAGATGCAAATTAAAACCACAATGAGATACCTCTTCACACTCTTCAGAATGGTCATCATAAACAAAGCAACAAACAAGTGTTGGAGAGGTTGTGGAGAAAAAGGGACCCTTAATGCACTGTTGGTGGGATTGCAGACTGGTACAACCACTGTGGAAAACAGTATGGAATTTCTTCAGAAAACTAAAAATGAATCTGCCTTTTGACCCAGCAATTCCACTGCTAGGTTTACATCCTAAGAATCCTGAAACACCAGTCCAAAAGAACCTATGCACCCCAATGTTCATGGAAGCACAATTTACAATAGCCAAGCGTTGGAAGCAACCTAGGTGCCCATCAGTAAATGAGTGGAACAGAAAACTATGGGACATTTACACAATGGAATTCTATGCAGCAGAAAGAAAGAAGGAGCTCCTACCCTTTGCAACAGCATGGATGGAGCTGGAAAGCATTATGCTAAGTGAAATAAGCCAGGCAATAAAAGACAAATACCATATGATCTCACCTCTAACAGGAACCTAATCAACAAAACAAAGAAACAAGTAAAATATAACCAAAGACACTGAAATAGAGAACAGGCTGACAGTGTTCAGAGTGAGGTGAGGGAATTTCAGGTGAATTTCAGGGGAAAAGAGGAAGGGTTTGCAGGAACAAGTATAAAGGACATATGGACAAAAACTAGGGGGTAGAAATGGGAGGGAGGTGGGGAGAACTGGGTGGGTGAGCTAGGATGGGAGCAAAAGATAGAAAATTGTACTTGAACAACAATTAAAATAAAATTTAAAAAATGAAAAAAATAAAATGTTGATCTCATGCAAAAACACCATCAAATAAAACACCCAGAATTATTTTTGACCAAATACTTGGGCACCCTGTGGCTCAGTAAACCTGACACATAAAATTAACATTCACACCTAATAAACTTAAATACGCTAAACCTTAGGCAACTTAGGCCATCAGGAACACGGAAATAAATGCACATATGTATTTCTAGACTTTATGATAAATTTCTATGTCAGGTAGTTCGCATTGTGTGTTTTGTAATTCAAATCTACAACCAATGTTTCTGAAAACTGCCATCAATATGGTACATATAATAAAATATGAAAGCTTCCACAGGAAATTTAAGGAGCTATATCCTAAAAAACTAATTTTTGTTATTGAGTAAATTGATGAGAATATAATTAAAGGCACACCAGTATGCCTACAGTACAAAATTTACAGACTCAAAAACACACCTTTCAAAAAAAGGGTGTGTCTCTAATCTATTGGATTCCTCCTATATGAACAACTATAAAAAGACAACTGTACTCAAACAACAATAAAAAAATCCTCCTATATTAAATAAAACCTAATTATGGCACACTATGCGAGAGTCTGAGGAAGTATAATTTTCTCATATTTTTCAAAGAGCTTTTGGATAAATTTCCTTGTGACAGAGTATTGGGGAAAGAAGTCACTGAAGAGCAAAGGGCAGAATTCTGCCAAAGGTTGCTGGTGAAAAGCTCTAGAAGCAGCCTCAGTGAACAGCCATGGCTGAAAGTTAGTAATTTGACACCCACGGGTCTGGCCTTCATTCTGGCATTGTTCAATACATAACCTTACATGAGGAGGAGGGGAAACTGGGGGATGGTTTACTACAGATATAGTCTGACTTCCAAATCTGCCAATGACTCTGCTTTAGGTAAGTGGAGGAAATCAGTCAAGAACAGTGAAAGTTATCACTTGGATTCAGTTTTTTGGGATTTTAGCAAAAATAAAAGCACTTGAAATTCAAGTTATAGTCATACCACTCTAAATTAAGTCCAATTTCTCTGAATCTCTTTTGAGAAGTGAACTCGTAAAGAGAGAGCTAATGTCTACATAAATAGACAAGAGACAAGAAGAGAATGCAATTACAACATAAACCAGTTGTTCAAATAAGAAATGTCATGGGTTATACATGAATTTCTATAAAATCATGGTATGAAAGACAACTGTTTATTGATTCTAAAAGGATTTGGTAATCTTTGTTTTCAGCTTGAAGAAAGACTCAGTTTGAAGATGGATTCAGAGAGAAGAAAATAATTTCATACTGAGAAACAAAATCATTGGTATGAAATGATACTAGATTCAAGTCACTGGTGGTGATTGTTGGATGTTCTCATTAGCCTGCATTGTTCCAGCCCTGACCAGCCTGTTGCATGATGAGTTCACATTAGCATTGATATACACATTTCTGTGGCTAATAACTGTTACTTGTATAACTGCCTTAAAAACTTCAGGGCTTCCTGGGGTGCTAGATATAAGACTAGCATCATTTATTTTGTTTGTTGTTGTTTGTTTGTTTAATTAGCTCCCCTGTGATATCTTCTCTCAAAGAGCCAGGAGGAAAGCACACTTCACCACTAGGACTAGTGCCTGGATGCTGCATGAGAAACCTGAATCCCTAATGTCCCTTTAGCACTTCTGAAAGTGCTTAAGCCTAATGCACTTCTGCAACACCATGAGTCTTTATGGAAGATTGCTATTTTCCCGAATTGGCCACTGCATGACTTTTGGTCCCACATGTTCTTGCAGGGTTTGCCACTTCCACATTGAGAAGTAAATTCTCCTTTCTCTCCCCTTGAACCTGGGCAGATTATGGCTGCTGCAAACAGTAGAGTAAGGCAGAAAGTGATGCAATGTGACTTCAAGATTAGAACACTGAAAGGATACAGCTGTCACATGGCTCTCCCATTTAGGACCCTGGTACTGGGATCCCAGCCACCATCTTGTGAGAAGCCCAAGGCACAAGGAGAAGCCATGTGCTTCCACCAGCAGCCTTAGTTAAGCTTACAGCCTACACCAGCATAAATTGTTAGATGTGGGAAAAGAGAGATCTTCAGATCATTCCATCTCCCGGCTTTGGAGATGCCCCAGCTGACACCTAGATGATTAGCAATGAATTATCCCTACCAAACCCTTACCAAAGTGCACAAATGTGAGCAAAAGAAATGCTGTCATTGGTTTAAGCCACTATTTGGGGGTGGTTTGCTTTGCAGCACTATATAGCTAAAACAACCCTTCTTTGTCCCACATACTTCAACACAGGACTGAGGAAAGTACCAGTGTCCCCAATTCTATGTGAACATTTGAACATAAGTTCCAAGCATATGCCTGCCAAAATTCTAAACATTCTTTCATGATAATAAGCCTCTCAGCTTTTGCTCTAGACCCTTCTTAATAAGAAGCAGCTGATGGTCCCTGGCCAGGCACCATGCTGACATCATCTCACTGTTTCTCCCTGAGGAACATCCCTAAATTTCCTTCTAGCAGATTCCTCTCTTGCATGCATTTTGACTTATGTAATTAGATGCTAAAGATTGAGGGCAGAAGTGAGGAACTGGTCCATAATTTCAGATGGAAAATCAGGTTGACTCAAAACCCCACTTTAAGCCCAAACCTATTCCCACTATTTTTTATAAACCACCTGCGAAAGAGAAACTTCTGAGAGGCTGTGATTTCATTCTCTGTCTTGGTCAATGTTATTTTACAAGGGGTAGAGTGACCAGGAAATACAAATAAGTATAAAGGAGATCCTAAAGAGAGAAACTTTCTTGTCAGGAATGTACTTTGTGAGAGTTATGAAACTACGGTATAAGAGAAAACCAGGAATTTTAGTACCCCATAGAAGGACTCCCATCTAACAAGATAACAGTGAGGTGATGTGGAAGAGATCTAGAAAAAACTCTTTATGCTTTATAAAACTAAGAAAAAGCAGCAGCAGGAGGATCCTACCCTGGACAGGTAGAGAAGAGCTGAAAGTATTTGAATGAAAAAAAGAAGTGAACAAATCTCTTACTAAGAAATGAATGGGATTAAAATCAAGTGAAAAACTGTATGTAACCCTCACTCCACCCTTTATAGCAGATGGCTTGCCAATACAGAAAGCACCTTTCAAGGAGGTTAACTGTGATATTCAAAATTTGAAGAATATGATAATTTTATATTTTCCTTTTTGTTAATGCTGCTGAGCAATACAAATTGGATAGATAAGACCTATATTTAAGATAAATACAAATTTGAAAAACACACATAAGATACTGGTATACATAATACCTCATAATTCCATTTTAATACTCATTTGGGACTATTTTTGTCTTTATCAGCTCTAAAAAAATTATGGGCTTTCTCACTTTACTCTCTAATTACAGCTAATAATAAGTGTACTTTTCAGCTATTTAGAACTCCATGGAGCCCACTGTACTAATTGCTAAAAGTATCTCACTTCATCCTAACAACTCTTGAGGTAAATATTATTATTTATTATCTTTAGACCAGGAGAATTCAAATAATCTGCTCAACATCCCATAGCAGGTAGAACTAGTCATTTAAGGCAGGTGTCTGACCTCAAAACCTAGGTTGGACTCCAGAAATAAAACCCTCCAGCACACATGAGAACTGCAGCATCAAACTTCTCTGCGTAGCAATGTCCTCTGCACCTTAGTTGAGGGATGAGAAGACACTACAGCTGAATCCAATGATCATTTTTCCAATTCTTTCACTGACTCCATCCCAGAAAAAAAAAAGCCAGTTCTCTTCTCTGTCCCCTGTCATGAGCACCCAGCATTCTGCCTCAGTGGTCTTGATTTTCCTGTATGCCTCAAGAGTGGGACCCAGGGCATAGCATTTAGGGGTTATCAGGAAGAAGAATTTAGTTCCAAAAAATATATGCCTCCCACGCCAACTCTCACCACAACCACATGCCTCAAAACTCTGCCAACTCCAACTTTCTCTTTCACTGTTTTTATTTTTTAAGAAAATATTCAAAATCTGTTTAAGCCAAAGCAATGACACTGTATTTTACTTGCCTCTTATTAAAGGTCAGGGAATTGGCTTTTAAAGAAGAAAGTAATGGTAGGTGAATTCCAAATACAGACATACCTAACTGGTTTGGGCAGAAAGGACATTCCAGTCTGTCAGGTACTCAGCTCCTGGCCTTACATAATCAGCAATGCCAGACACTTGAAAGCAATTGAAAGGTGCCTTGTGCACTCTGTCAGAATGACCATTGAATCTTAACCATGACTATTAGCCAGAACTATTTCATCTTTAATATGCCAGATATTTTGATGATTAAAAATTATATTATTTAATTTGCTCTTAGGCAACATTTGTAGGGTGGCTGATTTAATTATTAGAAACTCACAAATAAAGAATATTATCAAATGACCTTTATAGACTTTCCAGGGGATGTGAGTGAGGTTGATTGTTTGCTGGGAGGGATAATAATCTTTCCCATGAACGCTTGCAATGCAACCTTGCAGCCTTTCCCATCAAGAGGAGAGATCCATATTCTCTACCTTTGTATCTATACTGAACTTATGGCTTCATTGGTCAACAGAATGTGGTAAAAATAATGCTGTGCCAATTCTAAGTTTATGCCACTAAAGGTCGATCTGACAGCTTCCACTTTAACTCTTGAGACCAGATCCTGCCACCATGAAAAATAACTCATGCTGGACCACAGAATAATGAGATCCCCTGGAGAGAAACATCTCAGCTGTCAGGCAACTCAGACATAGAGTAGATGAGGACACCCGAGGCCCTCCAGCTCCAGACTTGCTGACCCCTCTGAGCAATGCCAGACAAGAGCAGCATAGGCATTCCATAGCCAGAACACAGAAATGTGAGACATAACTGAATATTTTCTAAGTCACTAAGTTTTGGGATGATTTTTTATTTACCAATGGATAATCAATACAATAGATTAAATTAACTCAAAAAATAAGTTTTCTTCTCAAAGTTTAATCATGCCAAGAATAGTTAGTCCCCCAAATTAATACACACTTTTATGGTGACAGGTCAATAAACATTCTTGTTCAGTGTCAGATACAGACCAGATATTAGACCTTATTCTTATCAACACTAATAAAGAAATAACATGAATACCTTAGTTCCATATTGATTACCTTTCCTAAAAGAATCAGTCTATTGTACACCATGTTTCAGCTTTAATAAATTTTTTTTCTCTGAAAGCAGAATGTCAGATTTTCCCACATCCCTCCAATGGATGAAAGAGAGGCCTGTTATCCTTCTAAATCCCATCCTAAGCCTAAAAGCTTTGACTCAAACTCTGGGGGGTTTAAAATTCAAAACCTTTAAAATAAAGCCATGTTCCATAAGAAAGACAATACTCCAAATACGAGAGATTAAAAAAACAAAAAGTTGTACTGAATCTTATTTATAATCCATTCACACTTGAGCTGACTGTGTCACTTAGGTAAGAACCAAACTCAGTTTGGAGTGGTCACTGGTTCAGTGATTTTTAAAAGCTATTTTAAATCCACAGATGTCTTCTTTTCTTCTCTTGTGACATTTTTCCCAATATCAAAAAAGTTTAAAAACTTTCCCAGCATAATAATAACTTGCTAAAAAAGTAGACTATTCAAATATTCAGCATTTTCAGTGGGAGTATAATTTTATTTTTCTTTCACATAATCTTTTGGGATGGTGTTATGGTGAATGTTTATAATAAGCAGTACTCAGGATATACACACATCCAAAATTTTTCTGATATAATGATATAAAAAATGTATAGCATACATTTTGGGAGTCTTACCTCTTCTTGAATTTTATGGAATAGTTTGAGAAGAACAGGAGTTAGTTCTTCTTTGAATGTTTGGTAAAATTCACCCGTGAAGCCATCCAGTCCAGGACTTTTGTGTGCTGGGAGTTTCTTGATTACTGTTTTGATTTAGCTAGTTGCTATTGGTCTATTCAGACTTTCTGCTTCTTCTTGATTCAGTTTTGGAATATTATGTTCCTAGAAATTTATCTATTTTGCCTGGGTTGTCCAATTTCTTGGCATATTGTTGTTCATAGTAATTTCTTACAATCCTTTGTATTTTGGTGGTATCAGTTGTTACTTCTGTTTCATTCATGATTTTACTTATTTGCCTCCGCTCTCTTTTGTTCTTGATGAGTCTGGTTAAAGGTTTATTGACTTTGTTTATCTTTTCAAAGAACCAGCTCTTGGATTCAGTGATCCTTTGAATTGTTCTTTTATTTTCTATGTCACTTAATTCTGCCCTTATCTTGATTATTTCCTTCCTTCTACTTACTCTGGGCTTTGTTTGTTTTTGTTACTCTAGTTCTTGTAGATGTAGGGTTAGGTTGTTTATTTGAGATTTTTCTATCTTCTTTAGGTAGGCCAGTATTGCCATTGACTTTCCTCTCAGGACAGCCATTGCTGTGTCCCATAGGTTTTGGGCTGTTGTGTGTTCATTTTCATTTGTTTCCAGGTACTCTTTGATCTCCTCCTTGATTTCATTGCTAATCCATTCATTGTTTAATAACATGGTATTCAGTCACAATGATTTTGACCATTTTTGAGATTTTTCCTTGAGGTTGGTTTCTAGTTTCAAGTCATTGTGATCTGAGTAGATGCTTGATATGATCTCAATTTTCTTGAATTTGTTGAGGCTTGTTTTGTGCCCTATCATGTGGTCTATCTTTGAAAATATTCCATGTGCATTTGAAAAAAAAATGTGTATTTTGCTTCTTTGGAGTGAAATGCTCTGTAAATATTAATTGAGCCTTTTGTTCTAGGGTTTGTTCAATGTCAAAATATCCTTGTTGAATTTTTATTTGGATGATCTATCCATTGTTTTCAGTGGGGTGTTAAAATCCTCTATGATGACTGTATTGCTGTCAATCTCCTTAAAGTCCTCCAAGATTTTCCTTATATATTTAGGTGCTTCTATGTTGGGTGCATATATGTTTACAAGGGTTATACTTAAGGGACAACTCCCTTAAGTATTATGTAGTTACCTTCTTTGTCCCTTGTTATGGCCTTTGTTTTGAAGTCTATTTTGTCTGATATAAGTGTTGTTACCCCTGCCTTTTTTTTTTCATGTCCATTCGCTTGGAATATTTTTTTCTATCCATTCACTTTCAACCTGTGTAGGTCTTTTGTTCTGAGATGGGTCTCTTGTTGGCAGCATATATGTGGGTTGTGTTTTCTTAGTCATTCAGCTATCCTATGTCTTTTGATTGGAGCTTTTAATCCATTTACATTTAAGGTTATTATTGATAGGTATTTATTCATTGCCATTTTTTTCCTTTGTGCCTGTGCCCCCCCCCTTTCTCTTCATCTTCTTAAAGCAGTCTCTTTAGCATCTCTTTCAAGGCTGGTTTGGTGGAGATATATATACTGTTTCAGCTTTTTTTTTTTTTTTGTCCTCTGTGAAGCTCCTTATTTCACCTTTCATTTTAAATGAGAGCCTTGCTAGGTAGAGTAATCTTGATTGCAGGTCTTTGCTTTTCATTACTTGTAATATTTTGTGCCATTCCCTTCTGGCTTGTACTGTGTCTGTTGAGAAATCAGTTGATAGCCTTATCAGAGCTCCCTTGTATATTACTAGCTGTTTCTCTCTTGCTGCTTTTAAGATTCTTTGACTTTAAATTTACAAAAATTAATAATGTATGAAATACCATTTTTTGTAAATTCTATATAGCCAGTTGATTCTCACAGATGCTTTCATTAATTTTTGCCAAAGCCTTTTATCCATAGCCAGTCTATGGTACAATTCAACCATGATTTAACAAAAGGAATTGCATGCTAATCCTATAATTATTTTCCCTATAATTTTGCTGTCATTAAATATGATATGTAATGTGCAATTATCTTACTTTGTACAAATTCTAACCTCTTTCAACTTCATCACTAGACATGGCACACTTTTAAGTTTAATCTTTATTATTATCATTTTCTTCCTCAATTTCTTAAGTCTGAAAAAATCAAAAAAACAATAAATTAAACTTTATCATAGTGTTTGCTGATTTCCAAGTTGTAAGTACTTTCACCATGGCTGGCTCCCAGCTACCACCATGATACTATTGAATTCAGAACTGGAAATATGTATATAGTAGCAGCACACCATTCAATAGCATTTCTACTTTCAAAGATGTTAATAACCTTAAGAAGTCATTACAATAACTTGAAAATGATGAAGTTTCAGTATTTATTACCCTTTTTTCAGTATAACATATATAATGTTAACTGTATGTAATTTAATTAATTTATTTTTTATTTTTTTAAAGATTTCATTTATTTTAGAGAGAGAAGAATTGAAAGAGGAAAAGAGGGAGATAAACATCAATTGGTTCTCTCCCACATACCCACAACTGGGGACCTGGCCAGCAACCCAGGCATGTTGCCTGACCAGGAATTGAACTGGTGACACTTTGGTTTTCAGGACGATGCCCAACCTACTGAGCCACCACAGTTAGGGCTGTATAATTTAATTTTATATAATGACTATGATTAACAGCCAGTTTATAAAATCCTGTGAACAGGTATGAGCTGAATCCAGCATACACTATTTAAGTACAATTGAGTGGAGGTTATTATTTTAGTTTCAAAAGAAATAACTTCTCATTAAGGCTACTTCTGTAGTACACTTAGACCTAAGTAGAAAGAAGCAGGACAAGAAAATTAAATTTAGAGAAAGAATCTATACAGGCTTGTCTGTCATTATGAAATTCATTTTTACATTAACCTCTTATATTCCTATTTTCTTGTTAGGTTCTTTGTGAATATGAAAAGTAAATGGGTTTTGACATATATAAAAATCTGTCTTATCGTAAGTTTAATGTCTATGTGGCTATAATAGCTACAGTTCTTGAAATACAGTTTTACTTTTGATTATCCGAAGTGAAAAATTCTAAATAAGGAGATAAAGATAAGCAACTTGAATTTAAGAAGAATGACATTTAAAGGAGAATCAGAGGAAATGTTTAATTTGTTTCAATATTAAGGCACCTTCACATTAATCTGATCAAAGCATACATCCTGGCAGTGGTCATTCCTCAGGCAGGCACCCTCCAGGCTGACACACCCATAATTCCAGAAACCCTTGTACTTTCCCTCTACCTGATCAGATTAAAAACTTGTACAATTCCAAACACTAGGTTCCAGGACAGAGGCTGTTGAGATGAATGCCTTCTATATTCTAATACTGTAGTTATGCTCAGGAGAACTTCTAAAGAATTCATTAACACATCAGGTTAATATCTCATTTGGCTGCTAAAGTATGCAGAGAATGCTCTCTCCTGTATTTATTCTGCAGACTCTCAGAACCTCCATTAAGATAGTACATATTCAAGACTGAAGTTTTACACTTGACTCTGGTTAAATTTCTGAGTGATGAGCTAAGAAATTATTTTAAGTAAATTCCTTTCTATCCCTTGCTTTATTTGGTTTCAGGCACATGGCTTCTCTGAGACCTTTGAATGCAATATGCTTTCTGTACCTGAAAGTCATTCATGGCCTTTCCTTCAATTTTCTGTGTTTCAGTCTTCATCTGTTTTAACAACCTGCCTTCCTAGACTAATCTCTTTGAGAAAAGAGGCAGTTCCTTATTCTTTCTCCTTTCCTCTGATGGTTCATAATCTATGTTCTGCATGGTATTTTACAGTCTTGACATCTTTGTCTTCTATTTTAGAGTTTCCCAAAACTAAAAAAAAAAAAAAGACTCTCTAGGTTCCTTTATGTCCACAGAAAACAAGTAAACCAATCAAGAAAATAAATCAGACTTTCTCTCATGATTAACAGTTGCTTTTTTAAAAAAATTTGACAAATTGAAGCATACTATCAGGCACCAGATATTTCCAGGAGTTAGTTAGCAAGTATCAAAAACAAAGTTATAAGGAAGCATAAACTACCCTTAGTGATAAATTAATTTAAGTGAACTTTTAAAAAATCTTATATGATAAATAATTACAGTTGATTAGTTCAAGAAGTAGGTTAGAGACTTTTGATCTTTTTCTTTATCTTATATTTCCTTTTTTTTTTTAAAAAAAGAATGCTTCCTATACATGCTTGTTTCTCACATGAAGTGCTGAGAACACAGAGATTAATAAAATATTGATTCTATCTTGAAGGAACCACAATCAAATGGGAAAAAAAAAAGAACTTCATCCTTCATTGGGGAAAACACCATCAACATTTCTGTGTCAAGACTGGAGAAAAGCAGCCAAAATGCACTGAACATTTACTCTGTGCTAGACACTGGCTAGGTGCTTTGTGCATATTCTCTCATTTGCTGCTGTGCTTACTGTGTACCACACACAGTGTTCACTTATATGCTTGTGGGTCTTATCTTCCCAAGGTCCTTATAAACTCCCATCTTTAAATTATTCATGCTGCCACGGCACCGTAACAAAATAAGTAAAATCTAGGTAAAACATTTTCCAAATTAAATTTTATTTTCTAATGTTTAAAGAATTGCTTCTCCATTATGGATGATGGTATTAGTAATGGGTTAATAATATTATTGTCTCCACTTGTGTTTATCTTTGAAAATTTCCATAATAAAATTTTTAAGTAAAAAATTTAAAAGAAAAATATGTAATGTTAAAGGAAATTATCACTGTTATTTTTATTATTGTAATATTCTGTTATAGCTTTTTACTATAAAATTAATATTATTTCAAAATTTATTTAGGGTATAACAATAAGATTAGACAGTAAAAATATGTATAATCCAAAAAAAAAAGAATTGCTTCTTTTGCCTCCTTTAGATTTTTCTTTATTTGTCTTTATCTACAGTTTCTTTATTAATTCTATGCTAGATTCTTCTTTTAAAGCCCCTAATATCCTATCTGCTTCATATATGCTCTTAGTTTGTGTGTATTCATATACATTTTCATGTTTTGTCCATCCTCAATCCAGTAAAAGTAGACACATTATTGATTATGTATAGTTATTCTTCCTCTAAATATTTTTATATTTTCAATTCAAACAATACAAAATGACAAAATATTTAAGGGGAGATTTAATGCTTATGTGTTTGCATTACATCAGGAGTATTGCATGATCACCTTACGCTATTACAGTAACATTGCATACCAAATTCCCCCTTACTCAATGACTTACACGTATTTACTTTTCTTGCCAATTGGTCTGTAAATTGACTGGTTCATCCTGCTTGGGATTGAAGTATAGATTACCAAGACTTCCTCACATATATATATTCTAGACCATTTAGACTAAAGGGATGATAGCTTCCCAGAGTAAGGGCATTTTTTCTAATGACAAGTCAGAGGAATAAAAGTGAGCTCTAAGATCTCTTAGGGCCTTAGGTTGAAACAAATACTCTGCCACATCTGTCTGTAGCAGTGGAAAATTGTAGCAGTGGGGAATTCTAACCCACTCCACCATTCTTTGACATTATTTCTGTAAGTGCTGATTCTGACTAGTATATAGCTTATAGATAAACAGCATATTTGTATAAGAATCATAGGAACTAACTTCAAAAGATACAGACTCTGACCTTCAGGCACCCCAGCTACAGGAGATTTACTGACTTCCATCCATGGATCCAGGATGATTTGAAACCAGGATGAAGCCAGGATGCCTAAATCAAGATGATGCACACTTTACCATCACTTGTGTTATCAGAATAGACTGCGTTCAACTGCATGCAGAGAACTTTTCAATCCGCTCCCTGATCTCTTTGTTCCATTCCCCTTTCCCTTCCTATAAAAATTTCTACCTCCACTGAGATGTGGAGATGGGCTTTGAGACACAAGTCTCCCATTTTCCAGATTGCAGACAATTACAAATAAGCCACTACTTACCTTTGTATCAGCAACTGTCTCTCCAGTGTTGGCTTTCTAAGCGGCAGCAGCCAGACTTGTGTTCAGTTACATGCCCTCATTCTATCCACCAAAACTATCTGCATAATAAAGCCTGGGTCAATGATTAGGACATATATGTCACAAAATTTTATGCATTGCAAGACCACATGACAGAAAAGAATGAAGAATGGGGAACAATCCAATTGATTTTTATTATATTTTACTCATTTATATTCCATATAGAGAAGTGTTTGTAACCCTTCATAAACATGGATAAGTGGAAGCTCTGAGAAATTAAGGAAAAGGTCCAAAGTCACATAGAAAATGGAGGCAAAAGTAAAAATTTGAATAAGTTGTAGTTTTGACTTTATATACCACATTTAGTTTTCTGTAATCTCTTTTATAGCACTAATATTGCTAGTTTAAAAAGAAAAGTTGAAATTTCACAGGTAGTATGGCTCTTTTTCTTAAATAAATATACAAATTCAAATGAAGGTACTCAGTCACAGTCAATAGCATCAATCAGTCCTCTGTTCTTCACCCTACAAAATAAACGTAATTGGCCTTTCCATTGTTAAATAAATGATCTATGGTAGCTGGACTCCATGTGGCATATGATTGTTAATTGGCCATGTGTGGTGGCTTAAAATAAGGTCTTTCAATAACCTTGTAAAGTTAATTTAACTTTCTCTTTCTAGCTAAAGAGGGTGACTACAGTAATAATGGTAATAGTTTGAATGCAGTTTTTTAGAAACAAAGATGAGAACCGATAGAAGGTGTATTTTGAAACCAATTTGCTTTTCATTAATGTTCTATGAATTTGAGGATAAACCTAGTATGATCAGTAGTTAATGTTGGATGATCAGTGAGAGTGGGAGGGTCACCTTGGGCTAAGGCATCCACCCAAAAGAACTTCTCTCCACATGTGGGACTTATGTCCATGACTTTGGCTCCTAAGCACTGTTTTGCAAATTTGTCAGATTTTTAAAATCACCTTGGAATGCTTGTTAACATTACAAACTATCAGGATACTTACCTGGGAGAATTTCATTCAGTAGAGTACCCTCTGGAAACCTGAATTTTTAACACATGCTCCTGATCAAATAAAGAAAAGGTTAATACATTTAAAAAGCTGAATGACTTAAGGGAGAAATCACAGGCATACATTGTTTTACTCTGTTCTGCTTTATTGCACTTCACAGATGTGGTTTTTTATAAATTAAAGGCAAGATCTCCATCAGCAAAAGACTATAACTCACTTTATTGAGGTGGCATGGAACTGAACCCATGATATCTCCAAGGTAATTCTGTATATTAATTCCCTACAATCTCTTCAGAGGATAGAAGCAGAGAAAATGTGTCCTAACTCAATCCATTAGCCTTACCCTAATACCAAAATCAGACTAAGACACTAAAAGAAAGAAAACTACCAATCAATATCTCTTATAAGTATAGAGTTAAAAATCCTCAATAAAATACTAGCAAATGAAATCCAATAATGTGTAACAATAATGCTATATAACACTAAGTGGGATTTATCTTAGATATACAAGGCTATTTCAACTTTTGAAAATCAGTTCATGTAATCCTTCACATTAATAGATGATAGAAGAAAATGGCATGATTGTATCAATAGATTCAAACAAAGCATTTGGCAAAATTCAAGACCTACTCATGATAAAAACCCTCAGTAAACTACTAATAGAAAGCTTTAATGACTTGATATAAAGTATTAACAAAAACCCTGCAGTTAACATCACACTCACTGGTGAGAAACTCAAAGCTTTCTCACTAAGACCAGGTACAAGGCAAGGATGTCCTCTTTCATTACTTCTTTTCTTTCTTTTTTTTTTAGAGCTCTTTTTTTTTAACTTTTTTAATTTTAGTTTATTCCGTATAGTTTCTATCCTTTATTCCCATTCC
>JAPYXV010000892.1:0-14658 GCA_028533065.1 Trachops cirrhosus | reverse complement strand
TTCCTAAGCCTCTCCTCATTTTTTTGAATTCTTATTTCTTCATTCTTTTCTAGTTGTATGTTTTTTTCTTCCTTCTGGTCCACTCCATTGATGTGAGACCCAGCTTTCATTCCATCACTATTGGTTCCCTATGCATTTTTCTTCATTTCACTTATTGTAGCCTTCATTTTTGATCTAGTTTGCGACCAAAATCAGCCAATTCTGTGAGCATCCTGATCACCAGAGCTTTGAACTGTGTATCTGATAGGCTGGCTATCTCTTGGTTGCTTAAAAGGATGGGTTCTGGGACTTTCAATTGTTCTTCTGTTTGAGCCATCTTTTTTTTTTTGGTCTGGTCATGCCTGTTGCGTAGTGAGGGGTGGAGCCTTAGGTGTTCACCAGGGTGGGGCACCCCAGTTGCTGGGATGTGACACTGTATGTGGGAGCGGGGTCCGAGAAGGAACAATGGCACTTGCTCCACTCTCCGTCAGACCTCAGTCCCTTCCGCTGCTTCCTCTGAGCAGACTGGGCCCCTCTGGTGCCAATTCCCATGTGGGTGGGCTTGTGCACCCTGTGGGACCCTCCAACGACCTCTCCTGTAAGGCTGGGAGTCTCTCCTTGCGCCTCAGGCCCACAGGTGTTTTCACTCAGTGCCCCAAGGCTCTATTTCCCAGTGCTGGATCCTGGGTTGCACGCAGTGCCGTGCTTCACAGTCCACACCTCACTGGGTCTGCTGGTTGCCACCCCTCGGCCAGGATCTGCCTCCCGCCACTTGCGTGCCCAGGGTCTGCCCACTGTGGTCTTGCGTGTTCCGGTTGCCTTGCACAGCCCGGTTGCGCGTCTGGTTCCAATGCTCTCTGCTCTCTGCTCTCTGCTCCGTGACCCGCGCAATGGCTGCTCAACTCTGCCCCTCCTATCCGTGTGGATGAACGTGTCTATTTTAACTCCTTGGGTGTCCTACTCCCATACGGTTCAATTTTCTGTCAGTTCTGGTTGTTATTCTGTTTCTAAATTGTTGTTGTCCCTATCTTGTTTGTGCGAGGAGGCACAGTGTGTCTACCTATACCTCCATCTTGGGCAGAAGTCCCTTCATTTTTTTCTGTCTTAATAAGCTGAAGATGATACCTGCTTAAGCAGAAAACTTAGGATCATGGCTCTCTTTTGAAATATCAAATAGCAATAACCAATTAAAGAAAATGACATTTTTCCCTTTGCGCAGATTTATGTTGTGATGTGAGTGTCAAAGTTGAACTTCATTATGTTTTTTTTTTATTATTCTCACTCATATTTTATTCTTCTGTCTCCAGGAGTTTCTGGAATTCAACATGAAGGACACCTGAGTGATGAACAGATTGTAAGATGCAAAGAGGTATCTCCAACTGTCGGAGACGAGCAAGCCTCACAACAAAACTTAAGGGAAAAGCACAGCCACCACATTTCTCCAGACCCAAACACATTAGTGGGTAACAAGAATCAAATAAATGCTAGCCACAAAACTTCTTCCTGTGAGAGTTGTTGCGAAGAATATAAACAGCTACAGAGTTTTCAGAGTTCTGGGTCTCAAATTAATCTCCAAAATGCTGAGGATAACAAATCTGAAGTTTCAGCAACTGACTGCTACCCTACATCCATGAGCCCCAAATCTCATAGTGATACCATGGACACTAGAGCAACAATATGTTCTAAATGTTTCATGGAAATCAATAATTCTTCTTTTCATAAATGTCTCAGGAATTCTAATAATGATTCAGACACTGACTGCTCTTTACATCTCCAAAGTTCCTTTTGTTCTAAATATTGTCTGAGTCCCAGACCTGTTAGACAAGGTAAAACTTCTCATAAGAGCCCTTTATCTCAAGCCCTGGATCTAGAACATATGGTGGGCATTCGCTGTCCTAAGCACCGAAGGGATTCTAAATATTCTTCCGGTTCAACTTCTTATTTACATTGTGAAAATTGCTTGACTCTCCAAAATCTCATACGCTCAACTGTTACCAATACCTTTCCCATGAATCCTGAAAATACTACAAGTCATCATAGTACCTCTGAGCCAGACAATATTATCAATGTCAGCAATGTTATTGGCCTTGAAAGTGAGGTCCAATTTAACCTTACTACCCAACTTGAAAATGAAGCCAACTCTGACAATGAGACTGATCTGGTCAGTAGTGACAATCTCAAAAACGAGGCCATTGCCAAAGACAAGCCTCTTCTCAAAGATGAGAGAGACCATACAGATGAGTCAGACTCTGAAGATGAGACAGAATCTGAAGATGAGGAAGATGCTGAAAATAAAAACAACACAAAAGATAAGAAAGATCCCAAAGATAAGTCTGACCGTGATGATAATGATCCCAAAGGCAGCAATTCTGAAAAAGATGCAGATACAAACAATGGATCTGATTCCAGCGGTAATGCTGACCGTACAAGTGGAGCTGATTCCAATGGTGATGGTAACTCTAACAATGGAACTGACTACAATGGCAGACCTGACTCAAACGTTGATAAAGGCACTAACAATGATGCTAACTCCAAACATAGCACTGATTCTGAGGAGGAAAAATATACCAACAATTTAGAAAATGCCTCTGGTCTAGACAATGATCAGCACAGTACTGCTGGCTTCAACAATGGCACTAATCCAAACCACACCTGTGAGGTCCAAAATAGAACTGGCATGGACTGCACTTCTAATTCCAACGATGATGCTGGCCTCAGCAGTGCCACTAGGTCAGGCAATGGCATTTACCTCTACAATGATACTGGCACCACCAAAGAAGCTGGCCCCAACAACAATAGACCTGGCCCTAATTTAAATGAATCTTTCCTCCAAAACAATGGCCCTGGACCCCAAAATAACAGACAGTGTCCCAAACTCCCTGGATTCAATAACAATGGCTCTGGCCTCAACACCAATCATATTCTCAACAACAGCCCAGGTCCCAATGATAATATCTCTGTCCTTGAAAATTACCCTGATTTTAATAATAATGCCAGGCCTTACCATGCTAGTCACAATAGTCCTTTTAGTTCTAACAAAGATGTTGGTTCCAACCACGATACAAAATCTACCAGTGATATTGACCACAATTTTTCACCTGTCCCAAACTATTACTCAGACCTTGACTATGTTTCAAGTTTCATCCACATAGTAAGTTCTGGTTTTATAGTCAATCCCAATAATATCACCCAAACCAGCTATGCTGTAAGACCCAGCTCTACCAACAGCAATGGCAATGGCAATGTCTCTGATGGTGGCAACAGCACTAGTTGTGGGGGTGCTATTAGTCCTAGCTATATTGCTTTTACAAGCTATGCCTCAGACATTATCCATGAGACTAGGTTTATTCATGTTACTGGCTCCATCTTTGTCACCACCCCTAATTATGATGTCATAAATACTATTAATGTTCATAATTCTACTAGTACCGCCAATATTAATTTCTCTGAGCCTAAATTGGAAATTGGTTCCAGTTTTTCTATTCCTAATATTGTTTATGATAGCACCCACACTTTTGCTGCTGGCGCTAATTATACTTTCACTGTTGAAAATTTGACCACCTCCACATCTTTTGATTTATATAAGTTTGGTGGAAATTATACAAGTACTAACTACCACAAATTTGGTGTCTACCCCAAAGCCAATGATGGCTCTATGGACTCTATCTTTATGCATGCCACTGAGTCCAAATATGTCCTTGATGCCAAAGAATCTGGCCTTTCAAAATATTTCTCTAGCATCCAGAATCCCATTGGTATCAAGGATCCTTCCAGTTTAAACTTTCACTATGATTCAAACATTCTCCTCCTGAGTTTTGATATTATAGTAGAAGCTGAACAACCAGATGTTGTGAAGTTTGCAGTATCGTCAGGTGCTGTGAATCTATTTGTTAAGGTAAGTTTATAAACATGCAGATTTTAAATTTGTTCTCCATTTTCTATAATTCAGAGTGTTAGCTAGATTGAACATGGTCAAACAATTATTTATGTAGATTTGCTAGCCATGAAAGAGAGTAGACAAGGTATGCAGTCTTGTTTCTCCCATGACCCCTGTAGACAGCAACATTGTTTTTCACTTGAAAGATCCATCTGCTATACAACTGACAAATAGTAAATAGTTTTAATTGCACTGTGGCTAACTTGTTTATTACTATGTTAAGGGTTGCATAGTCCATAAGTGTAAGCCTAATCACAAACAACATCATTTGACCTACCTCTTCTAACCTGTACATGACCTGGTATTGGTTATTTCCCTCTATGTACAGAGAGAGAGTAAAGCCAAATGATCTGTAACATGCATTGAGATATTTTAAAACAACTCTCTCTCTAAAATCTGATTTTGTGTAGGAATCTGTTAGAAATAGCCATGATATTCTAATGCCTCATTTAAATAAGTAGAATTACTTTGGTGACATGATACCAGGGAACAAAGAATACCAAACTATACTACTTTTGACTTAAAATTTGCTTTTTCTTATTTTTTTCCTGAAAATAAGTAAAATTACATTTTAATGAGTTTTTATCAAATGTTTCTTCTAGCACTATGAATTGCATGCACAAACTAAGATTGCTAAATGTTTGAAAAACTATTTTTGACAGCAGCAAGTGATATTCCTTTTGATGAAACTTTGTGAACATGTCTTAAGACAAAATTAAGTTGATACAAATTGAATTTTAGTCTTGTTAAACCTCATTAGGATGATAAACAAATACATTTAATTTGGATGGTAGTGTCTGTGTGTGTAAATGTGCAACTTGAAATAATTTTCTACTTGAATGTATAATTGAATGTAATTGTGCATTTACAATAAGGTATATATTCTTATAACCAAAATGAAAGTAGAAAATTGGTATCTCTTTAGTACTTTTATTTTAATAGAGAACAATTTTGTGATTTTTCTCAAGAGAACATACCTTCATGGAAACACTTTTAATTACATAGTATGGTTTTATAGCATCTCCCTATATAAACTTAAAGGCAATAGTGGCCAATTATAAGTAATAAAAATGATATTGTTAACATAAAAGTCTTAACATTATAAAAAAAATAGATGTTTTCTTCAGTTGTTTTTACCAATGACCTTTTACAGTAGTATGGAAGCATTTAAATATTTTATTTTATAGATTTGGTGTTTCTGGCTGACTGAAAGTATGGTGGTGAATTTTAGCCTACTTGTTAAAGAATATAGGTGACACTTTGTAATTCATACCATACTAATAGCTCTCTTTCATAACTTGGGGTATGTAAAACACATTATGTTGATTTTAGATGTCACTACCTGCAAAGTAGGATACTTTCCCTTCCATCAAAACATCAAAATTTTCAAATGCAGAGTGTTTGAGTCCTCAAAAACATAACTATAAATGCCTCCTAATAAAATATCTAGTCATATAAATACTATGCTTTGGGAACATACATTCTAACATTTTGACCATGACTAGATAATGGCAATATATGCAACCACTTTATTTTCATGGAAGATAGACAGTCTTCACAACACATTCATTAAATAGCTTACAAAACTGTGTATTTTGCATGCCTTCACTACAAAGCATGTTTCTGGAAGAATTATTGCCTTCCCTTATAGTTTTGGCATCTCCACATTTTTCTGGTTTATTATGTCTTTGTCCATATTTTCATCATAAACAACTGTTATGGGGAGAACAGAGGTGTTTTCCCCATTCAACAACTTATAATGTGAAAGAAGCTCACTTTAAAAAAAAATAAAACTTTTCAACCAAACATAAGTGAAACAAACCAACTCAACATCCAAACGTACAATCAAGCCATTTGTACCATGTTCATTCAGTCTTTCAATAGGTATTGAGTAATTAAACAGTGTAGAAGGCTCAAAAATATACAGACCAAGTTAAAAACAAAGTTGGTGCCCTCTGAAGTGCTCACAGCCTACTTATCTTAGTGGGAAAAGAAGAGGCTGTTTGAGGGTAAAAGCTGTATGAAGACAAATAAAAGGGCGTCATAGTGACTTTCCAGAACAGTTAGAAACATTTTGAATGTTAAGATCACAACAGGACACTAACGTATTAAAACTGTTGGAATATGTGTGTGTGGATTATTGTTCTGTGTTGCGTGTTTCAGAAATAACTATGCAAGCTTGTAACTGCTGAAATATCTTTTTTTTTTGGTGAAGTTCAACATTGACTTTCATGGATAGTGGTGTTAGAACAATATTACTAAGAGCCTTATGTCATTTAATAAGTTATCTACAAGTTATTTACAATTCTGTACAAACTACAATTTCATATGAGATAAAACTAATAGAAAATGTACCTTTCTTAAACTTAAGCTGTGAAAATAGCTTTTAAGTGTAAATAAGGTTTACTCAATAATTTAATTAGTTTAAGTCCTTGATAGATTCTACTGTACTTGAGAAGAATTGCATTAAGGTCATTTAAATAGTTGGCTGTTTTTGATTTATGGTAGATTAAAAAAAACAAAGATGATTTAGCAGAGACACCGGATAAAAGTTTTCATGTAGTATAATCGATTGTGGCCAGAGTTTTGAAAATGTGGAGTTACATAGGCATTTCTAGGGACAGGTGCTTGAACATACTAATCAAATGTGTTATGCTTTTTGCATCAAAGTTTTCTTAAATTAGTACCTCTAGTAATGGCCTCAAAAATTAACCAACAAAAATAATTTTTATAAGTGTTTTGAACATTTCAGGCAGCCAACAGATAGGTCTTGGTTCAAAAAAGGCTAAATTTGCAGTGTATCTTCAAAAGTAAGATTGGCTGAAGTAGCCAAAAGTTTTCATACTTTCAAAATGATCCACCCAGTTTTTCATTTCTTTCCTGTTCATGTAGCCATGAGGATACATAGATAAGTTTCATTATTCTGCTTAATATTCATTGAAATAAATCTTAAGCCTAATCTTTAGGCAGGCAAATATATTATTTTGCTGTGTATAATGCTCACTTTTTGCCCAAATTTTTGAGGGAAAAATAAGGATGCTCATTATATATGGGTAGTTAGTGGTACATATAATTTCTTATACCTTGTATCTTTTCTTGTGTTTTGTAATTATTTGTTACTTAAAATTTCTTGTACTATAATATGATAAAATAAATGCTAAAGTTCCTTTGTAATATAATAAACAAGTATCTAAGTATAAACAAATAAATAATTGAATGAAAAATTTAAAATGAAAGACTTTTTCCTGAAAGTTTTGGCCAAAAATGTGGGCATACATTATACATAGCAAAATATGCTATTTAATCCATGTAATCAAAGCAATGTCCCACCTAATAGCTTCTTAGCTAAATATATTAAAATACAGAGAAGCAGTTTCTTCCATTGCTAGCTTTTTAGGAATATGCTGTGTTTTGTTACAGTGGAAGATGTTTTCTGTGGATTTTCAGTCTAAGATGCAACAAAACCATCTCCTATGCAAAGATACTGGCTACTTGCTCAAGGTCTGTTAATTGTTAAACTACTGAGGCAGTCTTGTGCCAAACTTTTCCATAATGTCAGCCATTTATATAGCAATTTGATAAAATTTCTTCATAATACTAAAAGTGCTTCCATGGTGTCCTATTGCTTGCTTCCTTGTTAGATAAAACAGGGCCCTAAAAGTGTTCAATTGACATAGAGTGAACCGAGTTGTAATCTCCTTTTGGAATAAATTAATAAAAGATCTCAAATTGAATGTAACTCAATAAATAATATTAAACAAATCTAAAACTTCCTCCTGCTAACAATGTGATCTGTCCATTGTGCTCTCAATAATTTGGGAGAAAACAATCATTAATCTAATAAAAGATCACATTCTCAGATTGAATTCAGTATTCTCCTTTCATGTACGCTATGTATAGTTTTATGAGCCACCACAAATCTGCAGTAGGTCTAAAGGAGAACCAGTTGCCCCAAGTTCAAAGCAAAGAGCACTTTGTTAATGACCCTATCACAGTAACAAAAACTGTGCTAATAACCTTCATTCTGTGAATATTTTAGAATCAAATATTTTCTGTGATAGCTGAAAGTTGTTTTCTCCAGTCCCCTCAAATGTAGCAACAGGGTCAATGATGCATCATCTCTAGGCAGATAGAGAAAAACAGGCCAAATCAACTTCAGTCCAAAGAGTGGTAAAGACTAAATTAGGAGAACTTTAAGACTATCTTCCACTCAACATTATAAATCTTTAATAAATGACTAAAGAGGCATTTTATTCTCAAACATTTTACCAGAATTTTAAATTCCAGAAATGTTTTCCTCAATGACATAAGTGTAGATGTGGTAGATTCGACAGCTGCAGCATCTGTGTAATCTATCATGTTTTCCCAGTTTGAAAAAACTGAGGCAGCTGTGTCTCAATTTATTTCATCTTCTACATAGAGGGCCAAGTAATAGACTACATTTTGACAGTTTTTATATCTGAGTTTGGACGTATTGGGAGTCAAAGAAAATATAAATGAAATGATTAAATAAGCAAAGTATGAAATTTCAGTTTTGTCTCTCATGAGTCATGTCAACCAATCCCCTTCTAAATATACCTAGATTCATTAAGCAAAATGTTTATGGAATAGAGAGTATTAATCCAGTGTAGTAGAGTTCTTCAATAAAATGAAGACCGATGATAAGAAGGTAGCAGTATGAAAGGAATATATTGGAAGTGAGGGCAAAGGAAATAATGTTATGTGGAGAAGAAGAGATTATTGTGTAATAATAAACAGGATTTCAATAACCTTTATTTTTAAAAATCATATCATTGAATCTGAATTGTGGCTAGTTTAAGCCCATTTGTATAAGAAATATTTTTCTTCTACATCATCCTTAGTAGTTCCTGTCCTGCCCCTCTCTTGCAACATGCATACACACACACACACACACACACACACACACACGTTGCAAACATGAAAAATGTTAAGTACCCTATGTTACCAAACCCTCACTTATTTACTACCAGTTTCTGTTTTTCCCATTCTGAGGTACTCCATCTCCCTAATCTTGCTTCATTCAGAAAGTAATCAAGCTGTCAAGCTCTTCTGAGCCAACTGTACTACCTGGTTGCTAACTCTGGAACCTTAACTTCCTAATATATTCCCCACTGCTTCCCTTTTCTCCTTTCACAGAGAGCCTCTACAAACACACACACCCCATAGATAACTTCCTCTGCTTTGGGGGTACTTTGGGGACCACAGCCACCACTGAGCTTTTATGGTGATTTTAATAAGAAAATTATTTTTATTACAAACAACTATATTATAAATGAATTTCTGTAACACAGCTTTTTTATAAGTTGGGAAGAGTCTGTTTGTTCACACTTCCTATCTTGATACTTCATGAATAAAAAGATTTCTAGTCACATAGTAAGTGCAGTGGAAACAGAGGAAAAAAGCATCAGCAATGTTTTATTCCATTTTATACAACCTATACCACCAATGGACACTGGTAACAGTCAAAAAGTACAGGTCATCTAATGTGACTGTGTAATGATAGATAATGAGGCAAGCAAGGTTTTGTCCTAGCCCTAAAAAGACTATTTCTTGATAGTTGCAAAATGCTCTGAAACAGATAAAAATGACATATTGCTAATGTGAGAGTTTTAAGGAAAAGGTCAGAAAAATTCAATTCTGAATGTGATTATTTTCATGGATTCTTACCACTCTTGAGTGTAGTTTTTAAATAGAAGATGATGTAACATCAAAATTGAGGAGACATTAATGTTGAATTGGAAAATATATAAAATTCAAGGTAAATCTTTATGCAGCCATTTAATAACCAACATGTAGTAGTAGCATTACTATCTGACATGCATTCTTGGGTTTTACATATATTAGTTCATTTAATTCTCTCAACAATTCTATTAAGTTACATAATTTTCCCTATTATTCCTATTTTTCAAATGGGAAAACTGAGGTATTAGGTAATCGAGTAGCCTTTTCACACAGCTACCAAGTGAAAAAAGAATCAGAACCTATAATTAAACATTTAGAGAAAAATAACATGTATTAAAGACATCAAGTATTGTAAACATTGTTTTAATCTAATATTAGCAGACACCTTATTTACAAAGTGAGCATTACTATGGTTCCATCTCAGTAATTTTAGAAGAGTCAGTATTATCCCTGTGATTGCAAGGTGATCATAGAAGTATTGGGAATGGGTATGAAGCTTTTGAGTGTTAAAATATCCAATATTTTATATTACATAATCTATTTAAAATAGTTTAAGTAAGAATATATTTCTTCATTACCACTTTTAACTCCCAAGTTTCTTTTTATCCTATTGTTGCAGCTCAACCTCCAGACAGGTAGCAGACAAAACCTTGGCCATTGATTAATGAAAAGAATACCTTGAGATGGAAAATACAGAGGCACAGCCAAGAAGGTTTTGAGGATGTGAACAAAAAACTTCAAAAATTTTCAGAGATCTCTGAAGTGATGTTTAATAAACATCTCTGAGCAATGTTTATTTTATGTTCATTGTCATATCCCCTCCCTGTTATGTGACCATGCCTTTATTATTTATTGGGACCTACAATGTTGGCCACAAGAAAATTGCTCCATTCATATTATTTACTTCTGCCAGAATCTGAAATTAAGAAAAGGATTCACTGTGGTCCTTTCTAGAAAACATATAAAAATTATTTTGTGTTGTTAATGAGTCAAATATTCAATTAGATTTTTCAACCACAAAGTCTCTCCATCTTTTTTTGTAAGTCTCTATTCCAGAAGAAGAAGGTCTTAATTTTGAACAAATCTTATGACCAATACTTTTAATATTATGGCCACTGTAGGTTTAATATCACCCACAATAAATTATTTTATCATTAGTGTCATTTATTATTTTTATTGTTTTATGAGTGTGGCACACAAAATTAAAATGGTTAAGACTCATCAGTATTGTGTAGTGTTTGCTTAACTTGATATTTACCTCATTAGACTTTGATAACCCAGGGAAAATGATAGTATATGTTCTTTACCCAAAAGTTTTAGAGATGAATGATTTGTATATAATGAGGTTATCTCTGGAGCTCTTGCTCATGGCAAGAGAGCTGAAAAAATATAGTGAAATAACTAAAACAAAATTGCATTTATTTTATTTGCAGTTAGAAATAGGTGCTAGGCTGCAAGATGTACTTAAAAACAAACACCTCTTTGTGATCCATAATTATCAGATACATTTTAAGGACTATAGGACACATAGGCAATCAAACCATGTTGACCTACCCAACCTTTTATAAGATCCCCACAATGTGTCAACACTCTTTCTATATGCTTTATTTTTTAATACTTAACCCAACTCTCTCATCCAGCTAAGTGAGTCTCCTCACTTTTTCTCTACATTGTCTTGTTTTTGTATACAGGCACCATATTCTATTTTTGTACCTTCCCTTAACTCAAGGCTGACATGACCATTGAATCTTCATATATCTATGAACATTATTGATTCTTCCATTCCCAAATTTCTATTCTTAAGGTCAGGTGAGAAAGATCATAGCACATTTTGGCAACCACCCATAGGTTGGCATGCAAATAGTACATATGACTAGGGGCTAATGGGAAGTAAGATTGGAAAAGTAAGCAGGAGCTTTGTCTGACATAGTAGGAAATTTAGACGTCATCCTAGAGGTGATGGGTAGCCTTTAAAGGTTTATAAGCTTGTGTAGTAATGTGATAAGATTTCACTTTAGAGAAATAACTCTGGGTGGTGGTGTAGAGTATTAACTGAAAAAGAAGGTATAGAGGAAAAGTAGCAGAAGGATATCTGTTAGGACATAGCTGTGGTAGTCCAGACTCTAATTCAGAAGTGCACAGCTGTGGTAGTCCAAACTCTGATTCAAAAGGGTTTGAAATTAATCACTAAGTAATAATAATGGAGAAAAGTGGGCAGGTTTGAAAGTTATTAAAGGAAAATTGCTGAAATTACTGAACTATTTCATGTAAGAGGAAAGAAAGAGTTTAGTATTACTCCCAGCTCTCTGATGTGGAGAGATGGTGGTGTCATTAATCAACTTGGGAAATAAAGAAGGAAAAGAGGGAGTGGGGATGATATAAGTTTGTGAAAAATTAACATGAAGATTCATAAGTAACTTTTAGGTGATGATGCCCAAGATTCATCTAAGATAAACCCTGAGCTTTAGTATACCCAAGATGTAGAAGAAAATGCACAGTGTAAAAAATTCCTTATATTTGCTCAAAGCATCGTCACAGTGTTTGATCTTAACAATTACTCTTTAAAGTCTGCATTGCATGTAGTAGTAGCCTTGTTATAGGCTTTTTCTTCATAAAAAGAAGAAAACATAGGCTCAAAGATAAAATATGCTGTTTAAAACTTCAGATATAATAAGTGAACAAAATTTTGAACTAAAACAATTGTATAGTTGTGACGGGTCCCAGAAAGTAACTCATGGCTCAGAGACAGTGCTTGTAACAGAGATTCCTATTTTATTTTATTTTATTTTTAAATTATTCTTTACTTTCAATTATAGTTGACATACATATTATATTAGTTTCAGGTGTGTACCCCAGTGATTATACATTATATAACTTACTAAGTGATCATCCCAATAAATCTCATACTCATTTGACACCATGAACAGTAATTAAAATATCATTGACTATATTCCCTATACTATACTTTACATCACCATGACTTCCTATAATATTCAATTTGTGCTTCTTTTTTTTTTTTTTGTCTTGGCTTGCCTGTTACATTGTAAGGGGTAGAGCTTTAAGTATTCACCAGGGCAGGGCGACCCACCTTGCTGCATTGTGGTGCTTTTTGTGGGGGAGAGGTCCGAGAAGGAACAATGCTGGTTGTTCAGCTTTCTGCCGGCTTTCAGTTACTTCTTCCACTACCCACAAGCAAATTGGGCCCTTCTGGTGGTGATTCCCAGGTGGGTGGTTTTGTGTACATTCTAGGACCCTGTCTCTCCAATGAACTCTCCTGTGAAGCTGGCAGTTTTTCCTGCTGCCTTAACCCCTACAGATTTTTTCAGTCAGAGGTTTTGAGGCTTTATTTCGCCACACTGGAACCCTGTGTTGCTTGGTCTGTTTCACTCCCCAGCTGTTCCTCCTGGTTTATCCATATGCAAATGTGGGACTGCCCACTCTGCCAGCTGTCGCCTTGCCTGATCCACCAGCCACCACCTTGCTGTGAGTCCTCTGCACCCCAGCTGCCCATCTCCACCCCTCCTACCAGTCTATATGAATGTTTTTTCTTTAAATCCTTGGTTGTCAGACTTCCATTCAGTTTGATTTTCTGGCAGTTCTGGTTGGTATTTATTTTTAAATTTGTTGTTGTCCTTGTTTTGGTTGTGTGAGGAGGCACAGTGCATCTACCTATGCTTCCATCTTGGCTGGATGTGCTCTCTTTATCTTTAAAACTTGGCATTATTATTATGATGTATCTTGGAGTAAGCCTCTTTGGGTTCATCTTGGTTGGGACCCTCTGTGCCTGAACTGGGATGATTTTTTTCCCTCTCCAAGCTGAGGAAGTTTTCTGTCATTATTTTTTTTCAAACAGGGTTTCTATTCCTTGTTCCTTTTCTTCTCCTTCTGGCATTCCTGTGATTTGAATGTTGTTGCATTTCATGTTATCTTGGAGTTCCCTTAAGCTATCTTCATATTTTTGGAGTCTTTTTTCATGCAGCTGCTCTGCCTGGGCATTTCTTTCCACCTTGTTTTCCAGCTCACTAATTTAGTCCTCTGCTTCATCCAACCTGCTTGTAATTCCTTCTAGTGTGTTTTTTATTTCAGAAATTGTATTCTTCATTTCTTCTATTTTTTTTTGTAGTTTCTTCTTCCTTTTTTCATACTGTTGTACTTTCCACTCAGTTCCTTGTAGTTTTCTGTGAATTCCTTGAGCATCATTATAACCATTCTTTTGAGTTCTATATCTGATAGTTTGCTTGCCTCCATTTCATTTAACTCTTTTAGTGGGGCGTCTTCCATTCCTTTTGATTGCATGTTCTTTTTTACCTCCCCATTTTAGGTGAGTCCTTTCATTTGTTTCTGCAATTCCTAATGTTCCACTTTGCTAGCTGTCTTTGTAGAGTTAACTTCTATGGTAGGAGCTCTTTGTGATTCAGTGATGTGATCTCCTTTATCTCCTTGTCTTGATGCTCTAGGTTTGCCCTTTCTTCTGTTTGTGTGGGCTCTCTTGTTGCACTTGGGTTTTTACCTGTTGTTGGTTCCTTTGTTGGTGGATTCTATCCTCCAGCAGGTATACTGGTGTTCATAACTCCCACCTAATCTTGTATGTGATCAGTGGCAGGGGGAGGCAAAATGGGTTAAGACAGCAGGAGAGTATTCTATGGATTCTATAGAGTATTCTAAGTACCAACAAGTAGAGAACAGACAGGAGATCCTTTGTAGATATACAATAAAAACTGTGATATTTCACCCAACTAGCCACTTTTTAAAATATATTTTATTAATTATGCTATTACAGTTGTCCTATTATCCCCCCTTCATTCCCCTCCACCCTAAACACCCTCTCCCACCCACATTCCCCCCCTTTACTTCAGTCCATGTGTCATAAGTTCTTCACTTCTACATTTCCCACACTATTCTTGCCCTCCCTGTCTATTTTCTATCTACCTTCATTGCTACTTATTCCTTGTATCTTTCCCCCACTTTCCTCCTCCCACTCCCCTGTTGCTAACCCTCCATGTGTTCTCCATTTCTGTGGTTCTGTTCCTGTTGTAGTT
>JAPYXV010000891.1:0-14659 GCA_028533065.1 Trachops cirrhosus | reverse complement strand
AGTAAGGAATTCTACAGGAAACCAGAGGAGGACCAGGGCAGAAAGGGGGCAGGTCTAGGGCAGCATTCCTCAGAGTGAGGTTCACAGTTAGTGCCAGTCAGTGAATTATCCAGTACTGGCTCACAATGAAGTGACTACAGAAATCAGGAGTAAGAATTTTTAAAGGTTTAAAGGAAACTAAACAAAATAATTTTATGTCTGCTGACCCTAATAATAAAAAACGTTAAACATCTGTTTGTAGCACCTTTATTTCACTTCCATATTAATTCATTTTGATTGGATTTTATACAAGTATCAGTTCACACAGATTAAAAATAAAAACAGGTGCCCCACAGTAGCTGGGTTACAGCACTTCTGTGGTACAAGGAGCAAACAAGGGCCGCCACTGAGTGGTGTCCCATGTCCACCATGGGATGGGGCCACAAGTCAGGACCTGGATGAAATCATGTCCTTCAAGAGACTCAGTGTCGTAAGATGGCTTATTTCACTCATTTATCAAGAGGACTGGGTAAAAAATTGAAACGTATCATGCCCAATACTTTGGCCCCTGCCCCTCAATGGCACATGCAGGTTCAGAAGAACGGCAACGCCTCCAGCTCTGTGCCGGGCACATGGAGCCAGGCCACGAGCCCAGCACAGGCCTGGCTTCAGAGCAGCAGCCCTCAACAAGTCAGAAACGAGGCAGAGGACAGTCCGAGTTCAGCAGGCTAGGAGAGTACATCTGTTAGAAAGAAGGGCTTACTTCCTTTTCTCATAAATAAAAACAAAAATACATGGTTGTTTTTGTTGTCATCTCCATTGCGAACTAGTCTTAATCACAAAACCTGATCAAATCCAGACCAAACTATCCTATCATCCCTAAAAATACCAAGAAATCATTAAATATAAATATAACTTTCAACAGAATTTTCATCTTCTCAAGTATTTAGAACAAAATATTATCTAAAATCAGTATTATTTAATCAGATAATAATACCTTATCCTAACTACTGAAGAGATAAGAAAGCTAGGAATTCCTAAGGGGAGGCTAAACAGCCATGAAGAACATCTGTTCACTCAGCATGAAGAAATCAAATTTCTATTTTAGTATTCACAATTTGGGGGTTATATATAACCACTTAGTTTCCCCCACTCATTCTACAAATAATAAAAGAGACAGAAAAAATACTCATTTTTTTTAATGAAACAATCACATCATCTGTAAACAAACTGAAGCTCAATGGTACTGGGCACCAGAGAAGAGACTCCCTGACCCACTCCCTGACCTTGGAGAACAGAAAGGGCTGGAGGTTAAGTCCTATCACCAATGGCCAATGAATTAATCAGTTGTGCCTTATGATAAAGCCTCCATAACTGCCCCAAAGGACAGGCTTCCAACAGCTTCCAGGTTGGTGAACACATGGAGGTTCTATGAGAATCCCACACCCAGAGAGCAGACCTTGTTTTATGCATCTCTTCCATCTGGTAGTTCAAGTTATATCCTTTCGTAATAAACTGATAATCTGGTAAATAACATGTTTCTTTGAGTTCTGTAAGCTGCTCTATCAAATTTACTAAACCCAAGGAAAGGCTGGTCAGAAGTATGGTAGACAGACCTGAGCAGAGCAGGACAATGAACAGAAGGTCACCAGGGCCCCCCAGTGTCTAGCAATGGGCAAAAGTGGGAAACCAAGGACATCACCACCTGGGTGACCTTTCCTCCCCCAGCATACCACTGGTCATGCAGTTTAGACCTTCTAACCTTTCATATCACTGGTCTTGTGGTCCAAACCCTCCATTGACCTTTCCTCACCTGGCATGTTGCTAGTTACAAGGGTTAGACCCTTTTAGAGAAGGAACAAACAATGGGGCTGGAGAATAGCCCTTAGGCATTAAGCCCCCAGGACAGTGAGGTTCTGATCCACATCAAATACATCTAGGCCTTAGTGGTGTTTCAGCTCCAGGCCCAGAACAGCAACAAACAATACCACTCTGACCTCAGGACCAGCTGCACGGACTAATGACCTACCCTGGTGACAACCTATCAGTGGAGATCATGAGCTAGAAAGGACACACCTGAAAAGCTGATGAATAGTCTACTGAATCCTCCCTTGGGTCCTCCCCTAAAAATCTCTGCCCTTAAAAGCCCTCAGGACAGAGGACTTAGGGCACTCTCCCTCCCTGGCCTTTCCCTCCCTGTATACCCACCTCCTCTCCACTCCTGCCCCAGGCATGTTACCCTCACCTTTCTCTCTCCTAAGCTCCAAGGGCCCTTCTTTTGCCTCTGTAACTTGTTTCCTGAGCCCATTTCTTCTACTGCTCACTTCTACCTGTGACTTTCTAAACAAACTTGCTTATACAGGGTCCAGCACAAATAACACCCCCTTTTTATTACAAAATCATAAGCATGTAATTCTGTAACATAACAAAGGACCCTCAAGCACACCGTATGACATTTTAAGTGAAGTGTTCAAATTTAAACTATAAATTATTATGCCCATATTATTACCCTACCAACCACACTCAAGCAGGTGTGACTTCTGCCAGACCCTATAGTTTGAGACTTGACTCTGAATTCTTTCCTAGCCAAAACTCAAGTACCAAGTTGCTGAACCAAGGTCCAGTCTGACCCCACTGGCCTAACACCTGGTACCATTCTTGGTGCCAATCTCACTGCCAACAGAAGCACTGGCAACGACCTAAACTTGGTGATTAGTGTCCAAAGGGGGTGGAGGGCTAGTCTTGTGGTACTGAGCCCTTAACTTGTGTGATCTGATGCTATCTCCATGTTGATAGTGTCAGAACTGAGTTAATTGCTTGGTGGTATTGGAAAAAACAAGCTTTCAACCATAAAACTGACCTCAAATGAAATTCGTAAATTGGTAACAAAGTACCTACCTAATCTGACCCTGATTTGCCCATAATTCTTCAAATTGCTTAAGTTCTACCCTCTTTTTAACAGTCATACAGAAGATATCATCCTCTTCCACAATGAATCACCCTATCACTCTTTTACATACATATAAATAAATTCCAGAAATCAAAGATGTAAATATGAAAAAAAATGAAACCATAAGTACTAAAAGAAAACATTGGGGATCATTTTTATAGTCTCAAGGTGGAGAAATCCTAAACATGATATAAAACCTGGAGATCATTAAAGAACAGATAGATAAATTAACTATATAAGAACTTCCATATATCAAAAAGACGCCAAAATAAGACCAAAAAGAGAGAGAAAACATTTTAATACATACAACAAAGAGCTACCAACTCTGATTCCCTCTTCCTAACCTCCCAGAGGCTAAGTACCAAGTCCCCAAAACCCCATCTTCTAAACATCTTGCCAATCTCTCCAGGCCTCTGCATGTCCACTGGGGCCCTCACCACCCCAAAGCCTACTACAAGGTGGACCCAAATCCACTCTTGCCCATTCTCCACAGAGCAGCCAGCATTTGATGTACTTCAATAAACTCTTATGCCAGTTAATTTGTAATAGAGAATATTCCTTTCTATAACCACAATGGTTAAGTCTAATACTCAGATATATACTCATACATAGTCCATTACTGACATAAAAGTACCTGGAATACTAATTCATAATCAGAAATTACCCAATGATTATAGAAAGCAAGCAAGCAAAGTGGGTATTCCCTATACCCCCCAAAAAGAAAAATTGATTTTTCTTACTTATTAAAAAATTGTTTATTGCAAAGACTTAGGATACATAAACTTTCAAGGAAGAAAATGTTACAAATCACCTTTATTTCACCATCTGAAAGAGGCCCCATTAACATGCTAGTGAGCATGTTTTCATGAATCTATGTATACACACACACCCAAAGGAAGTGTGTGCTTGTTGGATTTTTTCATTTTAATATAATCCATTTTCACCTGTTTATCTTCACCTCTCTAAGCAGCCAATTTACATCTGGCATGTATCCTTCCGTACCTTTTTTCTGCTCATACAATCGTAAGTTAAACACACACATACACACACTTTATTTTGAAAAAATGGGATATCATAAATAAATGTCTGAACCTTGCTTTTCTCAATAATATACTATATAAATCCCTCCAAATCAGCTATATATACAGGACTCTTTTTTAGGAACTGTGTAATATTTCATAGTGTGACTACTTCACTGTTTGTTGAGCCATTATAAGCCTACAGAATGCTACATTGATTCTTGGACATATATCCTAAATCTCATGCTCTTAGGGCTATGAGATAGATGCCAGAAATCCAGGTTGCTTAGTACAAGGGTACTTCTAATAGTAACAGGTATTATGTATTATGTCTTCATTCAAGTATTTTTTAACTACCTACTATATATGACACTATTTTTGGCATTGAGGATATAGCAGCAAGCCAACAGAATTAAGTGCCCTCTCCTCTTTAAGCTTACATTCTAAGAGGGAAGGTTTAGAAGACAGACAACAATCAAAACAAGTATACACAGTATGGTAGAGGGTGATAAGATGCTTCCAGGGAAAAAAGTATGGAAGGAGGATAAATAGTGTGGGCAAGGGGGCTGCAGTTGTATTTAGTGTGGCTAAAGAAAGCTTATTGAAAACAGTGTTTGAGGAAAAACCTAAAAAAGCTTGGGAATATAGCTGTGTACACTATAGAGATTGAAACACATCTGCATACAGAGTCTACCTGTAGGAGGAAGAGCCTAGGCAAAAGGAAAAAAAGAGCAACAGACCAGAGTGTGGAGAGCCTCAGGAAGGACAGAAGCCCACGTGGTGAAGCAGAAGCAGCAAGGTGCAGAGGAGGTGGAGTTGGACACAATAGGGTTTGGCTTCCACTCATAGAAGTGGGGAGCCACTGCAGAGGTCTGGCCCGCAGACCCTGACCTGCATTACCAGAGATACTTTACTTGCCACATGGGGGAATATTCTTCAAGGTATGGAAACAAAATATCACCAAACAGCATTCCAAAAACATTCTAATAATTTTAATTTCTACAAGTGATACATGAAAATATTTTACACCTCCTCCCCAATACCACTGTGAAGAATGACTACACTTTTTAATTTTGCCAGTTTGGAGGGTAAGAAGTGGCATCTCACTGTTACTTTGATTTATACTTCTCTGATTACTTGTTCATGAAGAGTATCTCATTTTAGCCATTTTTATGCCTATGATAACCAACAATTTATATCCTTTGCTTACTTTCTCTTTGGGTTACCTTTTCCTTATCAACTTGTGAGAGGATTTATATGTTTTAGATATTAGCCTGTTGTGTTTGCAACACACAATATTTTCTCAAACTATTATTTGTGAACTGCATTTTTATTACAGCACAATTTACATATGCTAAAACAGACCAATTAAAGTGTACAAGTTGTAACAAATACATACAATCATGTAACTACCCTTTCAATCAAAATATATAACATTTCCATCACCCAAGAAAGTTCCCTCTGCCCCTTTGCCCTTAATCTCAGCTTCTGAGAGGCATCCTGTCTTCTGCCCCGATTCCTGTCACCCTGGCTAAGTTGCCTCTTGCTAAAACTCACAAAAATAGAATCAAACAGTAGCTATATGCAGCTGACTTCTTTTTCCCAACATAATGTTTGGGATTCCTATGTCATGGCCTGTATTGAGTCTGCTTCTTTTTATGGCTATCAATTTGTTCATGGTATTATTTGCCATAAAATGTTTTTTAAATTTTTACAAGTCCCTACCTTTATAGCTTCTGAATTTCTTCTCTTGATTTAAAGTATCTATCTCTTGGACTATACATAGTAATATAAATATTGTTAGAAAATTGTTATTATGTATTTTATACATTTAAGCCTTTAATTCATTTGGAAATTATTTTAGAAAATAATGAGAATGGGGATCCAATTTTATTTTTTCTCAGATGTCTCAGTGTTGCAGCATCATCTATTATTTGGAGTCATCTTTTTTCCCACTATGCTAAAAATGACCAAGACATGGATATTTATCCAGATCATTGACAGTCATGTACGTAAATATTCCTCACAATACTTACCTCATGCCCATATTCTCAAAGATATGTGTAAGAGAGATGAAATTACTCTTCTGCTTTTAAAACTTATCCATGGCCTCGACTGAAGATCACATGTGCCCCCTGTAAACCTCTCTGGCACTATTTAAGACAACTCACTACCTCACTTCTGCATGGCCCTCTCACTGGCCTTCTTCCAGTTACTCATACTCCAATCTTTCCTGTCTGCCTTTCACAGAGGCTTCAACTGCTTGGGAAGCTTAGCTTATTTGCTCTTCTCCCACCTACCCAAGCCTAACCTTCTCCCGCTCTTCCCTCAAGTTGTTTAAACATCCTTTCTTCAGGGAACTTTCCCTAGTGGTACAGAGTGGGCAGCCTGACTCCCTGAACCCCCATATGTTTCCTCCAAATCTCTCCTATAGTTCTCCCTTACAGCGCTGAGCACATTCAGAATGAGTAACTACTTGCTTCATGTTATCTTCCCCAATCTACTACTGCAAGTTCCACCAGGGTGGGGATCATCTCTCTTCTGTTCAGCACCATACCTCTCTATACCTCATTAACTGACCCAAGAAGTACTAATCATGAAGAAATCAGGAAGGAAAATTCGCACAGCAGAAGCACCACAGAATAGCAACAGGAAAGTCACAGAAGAAACATGAGAAGTCACATAAAGCATAAAGATAGGCAGTGCACTACTAAGTTAAGAAATAAAAAAATAAAACCTAAAGTATTTTTCTCCTAAGAGATTGTCAAAAAGAGAAAAAGAAAAACACAGATGATTATTGGTCAAAATAAATTGATACAATCTTTTGGAAGGCAACATGGTAATTATCTTGGACTAAGTAATCCCACATCCAGGAATTTATTCTATAGGAACATCTGAACAAACAAGCAAAGATGTATGTACACAGCTTCCCTGCAGCACTGTTTCTAATAGAAAAATAAAAGAAATAATGCAAATAGCCACAATCTGGTTTCAAACAAATAAATTATCATTTAGCCCCACAGTATTATACTGATATAAGAAGATATCCTATAAGGAGAAGATAATCCAAGATACATTAAGTTTAATAAAACAAGTTGCAGTTCTCACCCTCGCTGGTGTGGCTCAGTGGATTGAGTGCCAGCCTGCGAACCAAAAAGTCACTGGTTCGATTCCCAGTCAGGGCACATGCCTGGGTTGCAGGCCAGGTCCCCCATTTGGGGGCATGCAAGAAGCAACTACACTTAGATGTTCCTCTCCCTCCCTTCCATTCTCTAAAAATAAATAAATAAAATCTTAAAAAAAACAAGTTGCAGTTCTGTAAAAATACTATTAATAATTTTCTCACAAGGAAAAGTTTAAAACCTAATTACTATAAATTCATATATATATTTAGAAAACTCTAAAAGAATTATAACCAACAGTGGTTACCTCTGGGAACTGACATTTCTTTTCTAATTTACTCATTTTGACAACATTTAATTAATTATGGCAATATATTACTTTTGCAACTAGAGAAAATGTGTTTCAAATGTCATATAAGCTGCAACCTAATTTCTATAAAGAATGTCAAAAGTTCTCAGTTTTTAAAAGTGCGTGCATAAACTTCAGAAGGATCTTCAAAGCTGACAGCCAGTAAAAATGATGTTCAAGTTGATAAAATTACTGTACTACTGTCTACAAACATACTGTACCCCTCGATAAATAGAATCAAGGAAACAAACTTGAAATATTAGATCAAGATTGTTTACTCCATAGCCAAATACTTAAGACTGTACTCCTTTGACAGACATTTCTTGGGTCAATTTTTATAAACTACAATAGTTCCAGTACTGTACAACACACAAAATAATAAACATTTTAATGCAGTCAACTTGAAATTCCTGACTGTGTGATAATTCAGGTTTCTGAGTACATATCTCATTCTACAGACACGGAGGATAACACTTAAAAATACTTTTCATTCTGATAGTCAAAATCTAAGTACTTAGAAAGCAAAACTTACTCTCCAAGTAATTTTCCATGCATCTCAAAAGATGGGAAATTAAGTTAATATTATTTAAAAATTTTTATACTAGGCACTGCAACGTACCACTTGGTGCCTTCTAACAACAGGAACTATGACAAGCCACACAAAGAGTTCTGAGGAAAATTGACATTTCAACTAGGGATTGGGAGATCAATTTAGTTTCAACTTTAAACTTTTTCCCACTTTGTTTCTATGCTGCTTTGAATTTCGGAAATGAAGAAACGAGTTATACCAATTTAAACAGGTAATAAAATATACCCATCAGCACTCACATAGTTTGTGTATGGAGTTTAAATTGCAATTTTTTTGGAGAACAATCACACTCTACAATCAAAGAACTTTAACACTGTGCATGCTATTTTCCATGGTAATTCCAATTCTAGAAACTGAAATTCAAAGAAAAAATCAGATATGTTCAGAAGGTATACCCAGTGTGGGGCAAAAATGGGTTCACAGTTAAGTTTATTCTCTCATTATTTATTAATTATTGTGTTATTCTCCATACAAACAACAGTAAGCCTACTTTTGCCCCACCCTGTATTATCCTCATTGCACTCTTCTATTATGGGAAAAACCTAAACATCTTACAACATGGGTTTAGTTAAATATTGTGTGAAGTGATATGACTACAGAACAATGACTAAAGAAAAAAGTCCACTTTTTCTTACCCCACTAAAAGTAAGCACACAAGAAAGCAAGGACTGTTTTACTCACTGCTTTATTCCTATCAGTTCAGGACAATGCTTAGCACATAGCAGCTACTCAAAACCTTACAAAGTGAATGACTTTGAGTAATTAAAATATGTAAAGAAAAGACTTTAGCTAGAAATATAGTATAGTAGCAGAATCACATAACACATCCATTTATTTTAGTGGAATTCAACTGTCCAGACTGAGCAAACAAAAAAATGAAATAATGTAAATCATGTAGCCTGGCACGCTTTGCAGTGAGAGTGAAGGGAAAAGCTTTACCTGCTGTTCCCTCAGGTCTCAGATCCCTGTGGCTCTCACAGGGTGAACACACTAGCCAAGTGTGCTTTGAGTATTTAAAGAAGGATTTTAAAAACACAATAAGCCCTCTAACTATAAATTGACTACTTGCTCTGGTGCTCCATCTTAGAAACAGTAAGTTACTCTAAGATGGGCTTTTTAAAAGGATTTCCAAGGGTAACTCTGACATACAGAAATGTTACCTTAAAAGATAACTTCAGAAACCAGCTTTTCCACCTCCAAATTAAATGTGACTCTACATTATGCCATATGAATAGTCACAAATACATCTTGGATATGAATATGCCATTTCCTTTTTCTTTTAAATCCTCCCCCAAGGATGTTTTTAATTGAATTTAAGGGAGGGGGAGGGGGAGGGAGAGGGCAGGGGAGGGGGGAGGGGGAGAGACATCTGTCTGTTGCCTCCAATTGGCCCCTGACCAGGAATCAAACCTAAAACCTAGGTATGTGCCCTGACTAGGTATCAAACCTCCAATCTTCTGGTGTACAGGGCAACACTCCCACTAACTGAGCCATCTGGCAGGGGCCAGTTACCTTTATATTTATTTTCTAGTATCTCTACAATTAGCAAATGTTGCTTTTACAATAAGAAAAAAGCTCTAATTTGTTATTAGTCCACAGTGGTCTTTCTACATCTACCACATAAATGCTAGATCTGGTATCAGTATTCCTCCAGTTGACCTTTAAAACAACACCACTCCTATTGTATATTATCACTTATTAAAAAGTTTAAAAAAAGCAGCAATTGTTTATTTTATCTTATTGTCCTATTTATGCTATTTTAAACAATTTCTTAATATATAACTCAAGCTATATATATTTTCAACCATAAGACAATTTTCTATTTCTATTAAGATTCACTTAAATTTCTATGAAATAGAAAAAAATGTAAGTTCTTTATTAACAGACATGAAAGTAGTTTTTAAAAATCCAAAATAAGGTACCTGAACGTCATAGAGAGCTACAATATTTTCATGTTGAAGTTCCTGTTAAGAAAATTAAGAATTCAAAATATTTGTATTTATTCTAACAATGTGAATATATTCAATATGCAAATAAAAACTAATTTAAGTACATAAACATATATTATACTATTTCTAGTATACTACAGTTCTGTTACTAGAATAGAAAATTCAATATACTAAATAAGAAATGTGCATGATCAAAATTTACTTGGGGCCTAAATATTTTTTCAAGACTATCCTTTTTTTTAGACTCTTAACAAGGTACTTACCAAAACACTCTCATCTACAAAATAAATGTTCAAGTATGACTACAGACTTTCTGTAATCTTTTAAGTTTAATTTACAATTTCTAACAGCAATAGAGGCATAAAATTCCAAAGTCCTTCTTAAAACACATTATTTGCCTGAAAGAAAACGAAGTATAATTCTTTGCTTGAAGCGCCATCCACAGAATAGCAGCGTTGATGAACCCTGGTGTTAGATGTGGGTTCCATGTTCACATTAGTTTAGGATACGCTGGGTTAATACACTTAAACCTGGTCCTTCATCGTATAATTTTCAGACTTTCTTTAATGAGCCAAGTGCTTTGAGACTCTCCAAGAAGTATTTAGTAAACAATTTATTTGACCACAGGACTCTTTTTTTCCTCAAAGTCTCTCACTTGGATAACAATGCTTGTGAGTAACCTAAAAAGACCACTTCCAAGGAAAATAACTTTCTTCAATTTGCAAGGAAAATAAGATCCCAAGTGCACCCAGTTGTCCATAAACTTAACTGGACTGTGAAAGGGATCAACAGAAGAGGTAAATAATGTATAAGAGGGGCCTGCCTCCTCCCAAACAATAACACAATAAATAGGGGAAAGAGGAAAAGAAATTATGAAAAACTAAAATGAGTTTTCACAGAATCCTTCTAAGCATCTGATAAGAGCCCCAAATGCTTATTTTTAAAAATAGCTTCCCAGTCAATCAATACTCAATGTTTTAGAAAACTGAGCATGCAAAAATAAGAGCAAGAGGGGAAAACTCTCAAACTTGGTTCCAACTACCAAAATTACAAAGTATGTCATCATGTGTTCATTTAATTTAAAATAAGTTTTAATCCAGTATGAAATACCACATACCTTTAAGATTTTAATTTCCTTCCCAAGCAGTATTTGTGATTTTGACAAGTTCTTTTTATTAATACTTTTAATAGCTACCTCCCAATCAGTTTTCTGAAAAGGAAAAATAATGTTACTCCTGGAAATTACTTCACAGAAATAATTCAACAGGAAAAAAATCTATAAGCTTAAAGATGTTTTAACAAATTCATGTACAGCACTGGCGGGGGGCGGGTGAAAAAACCCTTAATCTCCACCCACTAGAAATGACTTCATTCATTACAGTTGTAACAGCTAATGTCCTACAAGTCAGTCACTAAAAAATACGAGTACCATATAGTAACTAGCATTAAATGAAAAATGAACAGATTACAACTATTGAAGTTATGGAGAAATGCGGGCAACAAACTGAGGGTAGTATCGTTAACTTGAAAACAGTATTTGATAGCTTGGCAGGATTAAGCCGCGTTTTAACTATCTTTTCTTGAGTTTTAAGTTATTTTCATAACAAATGAAAAGCACTATTTATTACTTTATCAGATAAACAATAAAGTCAGCACCTTGGCAACAATCAGAACTACCCAACCCTGTATGATTATCTTCACTCCAGAGGTGACTTTCCAAATTCTTTAGATTCTAAAACCTCCTATGACCCTATTGTCGAAACAGCAAAAACTTTTAAAAAAGAAAAGGCTGAAACTGCTTTCATGTTGATTTGGGTAGGAAAATGGAGCGTCCAACCATCTTTTCCACTCGGAACCAGCCTATGTAACCCCAGAAAGTGAAGGCAGTCCGGGGCCAGCAGGGGTGCTGGGGAACCAATGCCGGAAAACGGGATCCTCCCGAGTTTGAGAAAGCCTCGGGCTAACGGAAAAGCAGCTCGTTTCGCGCTGGGTCTGCAATTACTGACCTCAAACGAGTCCTGGCCACTCTAGGAAGGGGTTCAAATCCAAGGTCCGTCCACCCTGGAACCCCAAGCTATGCGGGGAACCTTGCAGTCTTCTAGGATTCGGGTAAATTTAGGTGAAAGCTTCCCCTAGCAGCCTAAGAGGTGCGTCCCTCCGAGCGCTCGTTACAAGGCTTACAGACAACGAATGGAAATCAGATCTCCGGCAGCCCGTCGGTAGGTGGAGCGCCGTCTAGGAGCTTCGGCCCCAAAACAACCTCGCCCGACCAAAACAAACCACACGACACTGACAGCGCGCACAATGGAAGCACTGTCCACTGGCAGGCCTCCGGCGGCGAGCCAAGTCAGGGACCTCGACGCCCGCCACTTCGCCAAATTTCAGGACCACCTAGTCCAGCTGCGGCCGCGCGGGCAGGAGAAAGGACCCGCCGCCGAGGCCCCGTGCGGCCGCAGACCCAGGCCTCGCCCTGGCCCGCGGGGCTCACCTGGCGGTGCCGCCCCCGGAAGACCACCGCGAAGGCCCCATGTCCCACGAGGTCCCTCTTGCTGTACTCGAAGTCGCCCACCACTTCCATGGCCGCACCCCCCGGGCTCACAGCGAGTCAAGCTGGCAGTGCAGCGCAGTGGCTGAGATTAGCACCGCGGGCCCGCCGACCGGGAGCGCGCCCGCGGGCCGGCGGACTGGGGCAGCCGCGGCCCCGGGCACTGGCGGACGCTCATGCCGAGGGGCCCGGGAGAAAACGGGTAGAGGCTGCCACACGAGGTCGGGGTGGGCAAGGCCTGGCCCGGCCCCGGCCGCTCCTCATGGCCCGGCCCGCCGCGGGCCGCGGGCTCCCCGGCGAACGGCCTCGGCGCTACTCTCCCAGGGGAGCCGCTGCCGTCACTGTGCACCTCCAGAACCGCACGCGCGACCGGAAGAGGTACGGAATCCGGTCATCCCCATCCCCAGCTCGCGGCCGCTTCGTCCCTCTCGGCCCCAAGCGCTGTTCCTTCAGCAGCCGCCGCCCTAAGACCTACAGAGCCACGTTCCCCTAGCGCTTCCTGGCCTCACGGCGGCGCCCAACGCACGCGCGAGCCGGTCGCTCCCGCACTGCCTGCCTGCCGTCCCTCCGCGACGTCAGCGAGTCTTGTAGAACAGCGCACGCTGACAAACACGCTCCCTCCGCCAGGAAAAGGAGTGCGCGCATGCTTTAGGGCGCGGTGCCGGTCACCCCGGTGGTCCTCAGACAATCGCTGAGTCAGAGAATGGGGGTACTCGACGTTTGGCCACTCTGTTTACCCGCTGCAGCCTCCGTGAGGGCGTGAGAAGAGATTCGAGCCGGCCAGGCTTCGGCTAGACCGGCTGGGAGGCAGGTTGTACAAGCGGGTCTTGAATTCCGGGTGTCAGAGGGACCAGAGAAGAGCCTGTGCAGTGTAGAGCCCAGATATCCGGTGAGGGCAAAGGAGCATCTCCTAGATGCCGTTGGTTACTGCGCCCTCCAGAACTGTTACGACAAGAGTCGCAAGGTCTGGGTCACTGTTAATATTTTTTCGACTTTATTTATTTTTAGAGAAAGAGGAAGGGAAGGAGAAATGGAGGTAGAGAAACATCAGTCGGTTGCCTCTCGCATGCCTCCAGCTAGTGACGTGGCCCACAGCTCAGGCATGTGCCCTCTGACTGGGAATGGAACCCGCAACCTTTTGGTTTGCAGGCCGGTGCTCAAGCCACTGAGCCACACCATGCAGGGCTAAATGCAATTCTTGCTAAATGTTAAATGTAGAATAGCATTTTGGAGACCAGCTCTAAACAGGATAAGATTGATAGGAGCCCAACCTGATAAATGTAGCCAACTGCAAAGAAGTCAACATGTAATTGACCAAATAGTACTTATTAGCAATGGCTAAGTCTCCCTTCCTGCAAACAGAACTTTTGATGTGAATCCTGCCTCCTTTACATGCTGCAAGTAAATAAAACTGCCTTGCTGCAACCACATTTCATATTTTTTAATAGAGCACCCCAAGTGGTGGACCCCTTGAGTTCAGTAACAAACCACAAGTCGTGCTGTCAAACTGCAGGTCATCCCCCACCCTTCTGTCTGTACTGCTTAGGGTCCTTGAAGAAATGGTATAGAGCAGGGGTCATGTACCTTTTTGGGTGCTTTGACTCCTGTGAGAAGCTGATAACTCAGAAACCTCTTCTCAGGAAAACACTGACGCAGGCAGACTCAGTATTATATATATTTTCAAGGGCTCTGACAAGAACCCCTGCTTCCCAGCCTCCTGGTGTCCTTCCAGTGTGACCTCTAACCAGGAATCAAACCCACACTCCTTTGGTGAACAGAACAACACTCCAACCAACTGAGTCACCTGGCCAGGGCCTGCTGTCTTATTTTTAAGACTTCCCATAAAGTTCCTCTGGAAGCAATGAGTATAAAATTTTTGGATAGCAAGAAAGCAACGGGGAGTGGGCTATCACACTTGAACTAGGTCGGGCAGCTTTTCCCACATAGTACCTGGTAGCAACATCCCAGGGAGCATAGGGGGAACCCTCCTAAGCGGCCCAGAGGCAGCCGAAACTGCTGGCCGCGCAGTCTGTCCAACAAGGCACTTCCTTGGGACTCAGTACCCTGCAGGAGCAGCAGTTCAACCTTCCTGCATTGTCAGCTGAGCCAGTGCATAATCTGTGCACATCTGTGCCTCAGAGATTTTTTTTTTTTTTT
>JAPYXV010000890.1:0-14665 GCA_028533065.1 Trachops cirrhosus | reverse complement strand
TTTTTTTTTTTTTTTTTGGTCTTGTCGAGCTCCTGTAGTGAGGGGTGGGGCCTTAGGAGTTCACCAGGGTGGGGCACCGCAGTTGCTCTTGGGATGCTGTATGTGGGGGCGGGGTCTGAGGAGGAACAACGGGGCTTGCTCTGCTCTTTGTAGAACCCCAGACACTTCTGCCGCTTTCCTCAAGGTAACTGGGCCCCTCTGGCACCAATTTCCATGTGGGTGGGCCTGTGCACCCCACAGGACCATCCTCTTCAGACAGTGCTCCAAGGCTCTATTTCCCAGCACTGGAACCCTGAGTTGGATGCAGTGCCCTGCTTCACAGTGGCCGCCTGGCTGGGTCTGCCAGGCGCCACCCCCTGGCCGGGGCCCACCAGCCACTGCTGTTTATGCACCCAGGGTCTGCCTGCTGGGGACTTGCAAGCCACCCCAGTTGGTCAGCTCTCTGCTCGGAGTCCCTCACCCGGCCCGACTCCACCCATCCTACTGGTCTGGATGAATGTGTCTATTTTTAAATCCTTAGGTGTCCGACTTCCATACACTTCAATTTTCTGTCAGTTCTGGTTGTTATTTTGTTTCTATATTGTTGTTGTCCCTATCTTGGTTGTGCAAGGAGGCACAGTGTGTCTACCTATGCCTCCATCTTGGCCGGAAGTCCCCCTGATGTTTATTTTAAATCATGACATAATCCCTTCTCTTTTCTTTCTTTTGAGCACCAGTGAGAACCTCAGTTTACCACCACTGGAGATATGACCAAGCATTGAAGTGCCCCTGCTTCGTAAAAAGGATCAACAAGACCAATTAGAGGTGTCACTAATTTAAAAACTGTTGATGGAGGGAAGTCTATGTGGTGTTGGCAACTGACTCAAAATTGCCCAAGGTCACATGGTGTGGAGATCAGGACCAATAAAATGGCATTGTTTTGATCAAGATAGAATAAAGTATATAAAACAAAATAAAGTCACTCATGTCAACCAAGGTAGCTTCCAGTCAACCATGAAACTTTGGTTCAAGAGGGAAATTACCTAAGTCACACTAGACACATCTGGCAAGAAGACACATCTATGGTATTTGTACACGTGATCAGAACAGCCATGTCTGCAGAGTGGGACCACCCATAGGTAGGCTTCTGGATAAATTCCCCACTTGCCATCAAGGATGCTAAGGCACTTATCAAAGGACCCAGAAGGGTAGAGTACACCACTTTCAAGGTATAACTGAAGCAGGTTCCAGGCCACTGCTGAGACAGCTGAGCTCCACATACCAGAGTACTCTTCTACACCATGCCAATCTCCCTTGGCATCAGCCACTGGAGGCTCTGTCCTGCTGGACTGAGGACTCCGTCTGCCCTGCTACGTACCTGGTTCCAGAGATCCTTCTTTGCAAGATGCTGATGGCTCCCTTGTCCACAGTGCTGCCTCCCAGACCCTCAGACTCAGACTCTGGGACTCAGGTTCATTATCCTCCAATTCTCTCATGTGATGTTATTACTGATTGTTTCTGAGTGATTAGTATTGTTATTAGGTTAGTATAGATTTGGACTAAATTTGCATTAATAAAATCTGAGTGAACCTGCATTAATAAAATCGGGGTGAATAGCATAGTCACTTATGTTGGCCCTCTGTTATTTCTTGGGGCTGATGTCACCTGTAGGATGGATGGTTGTACAGCAGCTCAGCGCTTTTGGTTCTTAAGGCCCAGATAAGATTACTGGAGCAGGAACTGAAGGCTGACTTATAGGAAAGACAATATCATGAACATGACACTCTCAACACATGGGAACTCTTGTTTGCAGAATTCCAACTTCTGCAGGCTTGGCACAAAAGGTCAGAATGCTACCAGGGCTTGTCATAATTCAGCACAGGTGAAGTACCCACTGGAACCCAAATGGATGATTGACTGGAAGCTGTTTTCTGAAGCTTTAACTGTGACTCTTTTCTGCTTTCTTCATACCTGGCCACTGAGATAAAGAATCACGCATGATGCCTTGTGTTTGCAGACACTGGCCTTGGTCTCAAACTGAAGGGTGGTGAGCTAGTCCTCCAAGATATGATATCCCTTAGAGGTGACACTGTTCCAACTGCTCCAGAAGTCCAACATAGGCCCTTTCCTCATATTTGCTCAGGAGGTTGAAGATCACCACAGATTTTTAGTCCTTGGCTATGGACTGGGATTAAAAATGTGCTTTGACTTAGCTTTCTGAAAGATTTATTTTGCTGCCTTTAATCAGTGGATGCCTCTGAGGTGAAGAGACATCAACTGTATGTTTTATTCAAAAGGCTAATGTGTTTTGACACAGCAATTTGGGGATTCACAAGGTTTTTGATAATTGGTAGCAAGTCAGACTCCGAGGAGTTGTTCCAGTTACCTTTATCTATCCATTATTATCCCAAACTCAGAGTTAAGAATATACCAAGAAATTTAGAAATACATGTAAAAATATATTTATGCATATGGGAAAAACATTTATCTCAAGTATAAGCTGAGGGAGGTGTTAAGCATAGGAAGAAACTGTTCAACAAAAATGTGTGGAATGAACAATGTGTGTGGGTATTTCTGATGAGTGTGAGCTGGAGAGGCAGTAGAGTATAGTAGTGAGGAAGACGGCTATTGAGCCACACTCCATTTTGAACCCTAGAACCCAAGCTATCTCAACCTTGGGTAAGTTATTAATCTCTCTAGTGCCTCAGTTTCACCATCTATAACATAGAGCAATAATAATGCCTGTGAAGTAGGGTTCATCCAAAGATTAAATAGGCTAATCTATATAAAGTTCTTTGAACACTCATGGAATGTAATAGTACTAATTTTTTCTCAAGCCACATCTAAAAAATCTTTTATACCAGTAGTAACATAACAACCTCTGTTAATTCTAATATTCAAAATTAAATAATCTGTGTACAAATTAATACTGATTATTATCATACATCAGTAAGGGAATATTTAAAATTCCTTTAAAATCTAACTATTTTGGAGAAAAAGTCCAACACTTAGCTCTTATTTAGTAGACTTTCCACACAGGTCAATGTATTGATGTCCAACAGGAATTGAACAGAACAAAGATCGTATCATTGGAAAACCAATGATAGATAGCACATAAATTCATTAGTGACTTGAAACAATTTATATAACTAAAACAGAGTTCTCTAAAAATCTGTAAAGGGGAAATATTGTAAAGGCCACTAAAGAATAATAGAAGACAGGTTTACAATGACAAACTGAAGAATTTGATGGAGCAGAGCCCCAGCAAGAAATTCCACCATGAAGATGGGAAAGGCTCCCTGGGACAGGATCCAGGATCCAAAAAAGAAACAATTTTCTGGAGCTAGAGGTGGGACCAGAACCCAAACAGCCTGCAGAAATGGCTAGCATGGCATGGAAAGCTAAACCAGCACTCTAGCAGTCCCAAGATGAAAGAAAGTATAATTTAATTGTCTGGGCCTAGCAACATTTTCTGCCATTTCCTGCATTGTCTGTGTTGCTTATAGGTTAGGTTTTATTGTTCATTTGAGTATATCTGTTTATCTTGAAAAAGATAGTGGGTGCTGTGGTGCATTACCCAGATGGAGGCACACATTTCCTTATTGACTGAGTATTGGCAGAGACCCTCTCTGAGAACTACCCTCAACTATAACTGCATTACTCAAGGTTATGCTCGCTCTCTGGGTCAGCTGGCCTCCAGTAACTGCAGGATATGGAGGCTGAAGGTTTGGGCCCCTAGCCTCCATATGGAACACTCCAGCTTCAGAGGACCCCATGGGATCAGCCAAGTGCTCTTGCCATGTATTGATATCTTATTTTTCTCCATGCCCAACTCCATTTTCATCCCTTCCCATATAACTTCTCCCTTCTTTTCTTTCCCTTCTTCTTCCCCACTCCCCCTTCTGTAGTCATCCATCCCAAGGACACTCTGCAATGAACTCTCTGCATTCAGATCTATTTCCTAGGGAACCAAACCACAGACAAAATACTGTCCTAAATATCTTTACATATTTAAGAGTAAAATACTAGAAGACTAACTAGGAACTTATGCCCCAACTTTTAGAATTCACTCTAGAGCTAAGAGGGAGTTGATTCTTTAGGGAGTGCTCAAATATCAGGATTTGATGCTCTGCCTGGTGACTATATCCCAACCAACAGCATTCTTAGAATTGGGCAGGACAATGAAAGGTTGATTCTGTGAAGAAACCAGGAAGAGGGGTATAGGAACATGAGGACACTGGGAGTGGTGGAGAGTAGGGGTGAGGCACAGGACTAAAGATAGACTACTTAAATATAGGACTGAACCTAAAACCTGAATAACTTTGTTAACCAGTGTCACCACAATAAATTCAATAAAAAGAAAAAAAGAAGAGAAGCAAAAGATATTCTTGCCTTATGTATTCTTCCCCCAGCACCCCACACCCTTGGCTCTATTCTTCATAGATAGTACTACTGCTCTCTCTTTACTATCAAGGAATTCTGTGGAAAAGTTTGAGATCAACTATTTTTTCCCTGTAAATGACTGAGTTTAGCAAAAGAACAAAATGATTCTTGTATTCCCTTTTTTATTTTAATTAGATTTATTGGGGTGACATTGGTTAATAAAATTATATGGGTTTCTTGATTCTTTCAGTTCAGTAAATTTGTTAGAAGATGACTTGATGTTGATTATCCTAAACCATTATGTACTTTTCACATATTCATACAAAGTGATCTTCTACCTAAGAAAATTGTGTTTTATCTTTAAAAAAATGAATATATATAATATATATGTATATACATGTTATCCTTACCTAAGGACATAATGACTTGATTTTAGAGAGAAAGGAAGGGGATATATATATATATATATATATATATATATATATATATATATAGAGAGAGAGAGAGAGAGAGAGATAGATAGATAGATAGATAGATAGATAGAGGTAGATAGAGATGATAAAGAGAAAGAGAGACAGAAACATTGATTGGTTACCTCCCATAAGTGTCCAGACCAGGAATGGAACCTGCAACCTAGGTATGTGTTCTGACCAGGAATCCAACCTGCAACCTTTCAGTGCATGAAACAATGCTCTAAAAAATTCAGCCACATGGCCATGGTGAAAAAAATGTGTATATATATATTTTTTCTTTTTCCTTATTCTATTTTCCTCAGAAAATCTTAATTATGTGGGGTTCATTTTCCATTGCCAGGCTTTTGTAGCAATCAGCTCTCTCAAGTGTTTGTTCTCTGTTATTTCCCTTTTCTATTTCCTGCTAGCCATTAACCTGAGACTCCCCTCACCACTCCCATGGGGTCTTCAAAGAAACTCTCATAAAACTAAAATTATTTATTTTCTATTTCTTTTGCTAACTTCCATGCTACCTTCCAGTGGGAGACTTCTTTAATTTTATGTTTTTTTTTTTTCACACAAAGTTCATTAACCTGCCTCAAGAGGATGAATAAATATTTATTTTTTTAAACTTACATGTACGATGACTAGTCTTCAGGGTAATATTCAATCTGTATTTTATACCTTACATTCCTTTCCTCTTGTTTTCACATGGGTCATCTCACATCCCACTTTCTGCTGTCACCTGGACAGTTCTCTGCAGGGTGTCTGATCCAGCACAGCACATGGGAGTATGCAGGGACATGAAGAGACAACACTATCTGACGAGGTGACAGCTTCAGTTCTGCTACATTCAGTTCATTTTTCTCTCTATGAGGTGTGAGTGCAGCACAAGGGATTTCACCATCCCTACCCCAGTCAGATGATTTAGGGTGACTGAGTGTTTGCTTTTCTACTCTGCTGATTCTGAACTTCAACACACATGTTTGGGTCTATTTCCATTCCTTCCCTCTTCATTCCACCTCAAGTCATTTTTACAGATAGAGAGACCAAAACACAAAATTAAAACATGACTTATCTGCAGGATTTCTCATTTTTTCCTCACCTCTTCTGCTTCTCTGTGGTATTTACTTTAGGGGATGTCCCAGTTTTTCCACTCACATTGCTCTGTCTCATCCTTTTCACTACCACACTGTGTGGGACTTGGTCAGGTGCAGCACATTTGGCAAATGCTCCTGTTCTCATTGTGGAAGGGTGCACCTTGATCCTTGGTGGCATCAAATGGTATAAAAATGCATCTTCTCATCAAGAAAAGAAAAATAAACTGAAGTTGTAATAGATTATGTGGAAGCCCATTTTTAAAAGTCCAAATTCCTGAACTAATTAATATTAGGCAAAATATACCCAACAATGAATGATTTTTAAACTGAATACTGAGACTCTGGTTATTTTTTCTTTTATATTTTTTCTAAATTATTCTGATTGTACATGTAAATCAATATTTATAAGGTGCATGGATCACTTTTTAAACAAAGATTTTACTTATTTATTTTTAGAGAGATGTGAAGAGAGGGAGAAAGTGGGAGAGAAACATTGATGTGGAGGAGAAACATCCATGGATTGCCTCTCACACTCCCCCAACTGGGATGGACTGAACCTGCAACACAGGCATGTGCCCTGACCAGAATGGAACCTGTGACCATTTGGTCTGCAGGAGGACATCCAACCCACTGAGCCACACCAGTCATGGCAACTTTTGACATTCTGAATTGTTCCTATTTTAAACAATTTATTCCATAAGTGTACATAATTTTTTTCTTTTCTTGATACTTTGAGACATTGACTATAACATATACATTTAAAGTGTACAATGTGATGATTTGACAGACATCTACATTTTTGATGCAGTTACCATAATAAAGTTAGTTCTCAACTCCACCCCCTTATATAATTATCATTGTTATGTAGGAATAATGTTTAAGACCTATTCTCTTAAAAATTCTCAAGTATATATGCAGCATTATCCATTATAGTCAACACTTTGAGTATTATATCTTCAGAATTTATTTATCTTATAGCTGAAAGTTCATAAACTTTGATCAATATCTCACCTTCTGCTTACCCCAGTCCTGGAAATAACCACTCTATTCTCTGTTTCTATGAATTCAGCTTTTTAAAATGTCACATAGTTGTGAGAACATAGTGTTTCTCATTCTCTGTCTGACTTATTTCACTTAGCATTAAGCTGTCAAGATTTATCTGTGTTGTCAAATATGACAGATTTTCCTTCCTTTTCATGGTTGAGTAATAAACACTTATTGATGAACACTTAGGTTGTTTTCATGTCTTGGCTTTTGTTAATAATGCTACAAGAACATGGATGTGAAATTTTCTCTTTAAGATAGTGATTTTATTTCTTTTGGATATATACCAAGAAATGAAATTGCTAGATCATATAGCAGTTCTATTTTTAATTTTTTGAGGAACCTCCATACTGTTTCCCACAGTGGCTGTACCATTTTACATTCATACTAACAATGTGCAAGGGTTCTTTTTTTTTTTTTGTCACATCCTCCCAACACTTACTAACTTTTGTCTTCTTTGACAATTGCCAATCTGACACATGAGGTATTATCACGTTGTGGTTTTGATTCACATTTCTTTGATGATTAGTGTTGAGCACCTTTTCATGTATCTGTTGGTCACTTGTATGTCTTCTTTAGAAAAATATCTATTTGAGTCCTTTGCTTATTTTTTAATTTGGATTTTTTCATTGTTTGTTTTGGTATTGAGTTGTATGATTTTGTTATATATTTTGGATATTAACACCTTATCAGATATATGGTTTGCAAATATTTTCTCCCATTTTATAGGTTACCTTTTCATTTCTTGATTACAACAATGCAGTTTTAATAAGAAGAGAACAGATTAACTATAAAATGATACTAGAATGTATATAGTACAAATGTTAATCAAAATAAAGGTAATTATATTAATATCACACAAAGTAGAATTCTATACAAGAAAATTGTGAGGGATAAAATAGGTATGACCTTTTAATAGAGATTAATGCAATAGAGATATTAATCCTAAGTACATATATTTGGAAATCTCATATATTCTCTTTCAATAACAGATCAAGCAAATACATAGAAAATGAGTAAGAATACAGAAAAATTGAAAATACTATCACTAACTGGATCAATAGCATATTCTAATTAACAACTGAATGTACATCATTTTCAAGGCACAAGCATTCTCTACAATTGACCATATTATGGGCATGAAACAGACCTTAACAAATTTTAAAGTATTAGAATCATACAAATATGACTCTTAGGCCATAAGAAAGCTAAAAAGGGAGTAATATTTCTAGAAAACACACAAATATTTAGAAATTGAAAATAACTCATCTGAACAACCCAGATATCAAAAAAGAAACAATAGAAATTAGAAAATAGCCTCAAATTAAAATGAAAATACAACATATTAATATTTGTTACATAGTGCTCATGCAAACTTAGAGGGACATGTATAGCATTAAATGCTTAAATTAGAAGGGTATAAAGGTCTTAAAGAACTGATATATACATCCATCAAAAAGCAAATAGAAAAAGAAAGCAAATTAATGCTGAAATGAGCAGAAGTGGGGAAAAAAACAGCAGAAATTGCAAAATTGAAAGCACAGATAATGGCAATCAATAATACCAATAGCTAATTATTTGAAAAGATTAACAAAATTGATACAAACCTAGTCAGAACTTTGGAAAGAGGCAGGGTAGGGAGAGAAATCTTCAATATAAGGATAAAAGCAGAAACATCACTGCAAATCTACAGACAATTAAATAATAAGAATATATTAAGAATAATCTTATACCTCCAAATTTAACAATTGGGATGAAATAAACAATGTTATTTAAAGTTATCTATCACCAAAGAAAAAATTGATAACCTGCATTGCTTTTATTTATTAAAAAAATTGAATTCTTTGTCCAAAACCTTTCAACAAACAAATTCCAGGACAGTATGACTTCACTGGCAAACTGTACAAAACATTTAAGAAATAAATATTAACAATAAATAAGTAAAGAAACATATCTCAACTCATTTAAAGAAGCCAATATTACCTTGATACCCAAATCAGACAAGAAATTACAAGAAAACTACAGACTAATAGCTTTCATAAATATAGATAAAAAGCAAAACAAAACTAATAATACACAGAGTTCTGGCCAAGATGGAGGTGTAGGTAGGAACATTAAACTTCCTCACACAACCGAAAGAAGGATAACAACTATTTTAAAAACAAAAAACAACCAGAACTGCCAGAAAATAAAACTGCACGGAACTCTGACAACCAAGGAAATAAACATTCATCCAAACCGGTATGAGGGGTGCAGACAGATACCTGGGCAGAGTGCACACACAGCAAGGTGGTGTCAGGTGGATGGGGTGTGCCCACATCTGCATGTGAATAAGCCAGGAGGAACAACTGGGGAGTGACAGACCCAAAACCCAGAGTTTCAGCACAGGAAACTAAAGACTCAAAACCTCTGCCTATAAAATTCTATGGGAGTTATGAAGGCAGGAGAAATTCCCAGCCTCATAGACAAGTCTGTTGGAGAAGCCCATGGGATCCTAGAATGTACACAAGCTCACACACCTGGGAATCAGCACCTGAAAGGGCACAATCCACATGTGGGAAGTGTGGGAAGTAATGGACATGGGGGGGGAGAGCCAAGCAAGCAGCATTTCCCCCTCTATGACCCTTCCCCCACAGACAGCACCACAATGCAGGGAAGTGGGTTGACCTGCCCTGGTGAACACCTAAGGCTCCAACCCTTACAATGTAACAGCTGCACTGAAACAAAAAAAGAATAGGGCTCAAATGAGAGAACAGATCAAAACTCCAGAAAGAGAACTAAGCACAGAGGATATAGACAACCTATCAGATGCAGAGTTCAAAACACTGTAATCAGAATGCTCACAGAAATGATTGAGTTCAGTTGTAAAATGAAGGAAGAAATGAAAGCTATGCAAAGTAAAATAAAGCAAAATATACAGTGAACCGTCAGTGAAGGGAAGGAAAACCGGGACTTACATCAATGATTTGGATCAAAAGGAAGAAATAAGCATCCAACAGGAATAGAATGAAGAAACAAGGATTCAAAAAAAATGAGGAGAGGCTTAGGAATGTCTGGGACAACTTTAAACATTCCAACATCCAAATCATAGGGGTGCCAGAAGGAGAATAGGAAGAGCAAGAAATTGAAAACTTATTTGAAAAAATAAGGAAGGAAAACTTCCCTAATCTGACAAAGGAAATAGACTTGCAGGAAGTCCAGGAACCTCAGAGATTCTCAAAGAAATTGGATCCAAGAAGAAATGCACTAAGGCACATCATCATTAAGTTACCCAAGATTAAAGATAAGGAGAGAATCTTAAAAGCATCAAGAGGAAAGGAGACAGTTACCTACAAAGGAGTTCCCCACAAGACTATCAGCTGATTTTTCAAAAGAAACCTTACAGGAAAGAAGGGGCTGGAAAGAAGTACTCAAAGTCATGAAAGGCAAGGACCTATATCCAAGATTACTTTATCTAACAAAGCTATCATTTACAATAGAAGGGCTAATAAAGTGCTTCCCAGATAAGGTAAATTTGAAGGAGTTCATCACCACCAAGCCCTTATTATATGAAATGTTAAAGAGATTTATCTAAGGAAAGGAAGATCAAAACGATGAACAGTAAAATGACAACAAACTCACAACTATCAACAACTGAACCTAAAAAAAAAAAAAAAAACTAAGTAAACAACTAGAACAGGAACAGAATCCCAGAAATGGAGATCACATGGAGGGTTATCAGTGGAGAGGGGGTGGGAATGGGGGGAAAAGTTACAGGGAATAAGAAGCATAATTGATAGGCATAAAATAGGGGAGGTTAAGAATAGTATAGGAAATGGAAAAGCCAAAGAACTTTTATGTACAACCCATGGACATGAACTAAGGGGGTGGCAGGTACAGGGCAGAGGGTGATAAAGGGGAGAAAAAAATTGGGACAACTGTAATAGTATAATCAATAACATATACTTTAAAAACACTAACAATGCAAAAAAATGGTAATATGTTTTGAGAAAATTTATGCCTCAAATGCAAGCCATGTTTAATAATCAAAAATTTAATTTTAGTGACCATATCTATAGACTAAAGAAGGAGAAACATATCACCTGAACACATAGAAATGCATGACTGAATTCAACATGTATTCATAATAAAAAGCTGTCAAATAGTTTCAACCTATAAAAATCAATTATATTTTTATTCTCTATTAGTAAACATTTAACTTTTAAAAATCCCATTAACAACAGCACAAAGAGAAATAAGTACTTAAATATAAATCTAACTAGATATTTGCTAGATGTGTAGGCTAGAAACTACAAAAAAACTGAAGAAAGAAATCAAAGAATACCTAAAAATTGAGAAATATACTATCCTTATGGATTGGAAGGCTCAATATTGTTAAGATTCAATTATGTCAAATTGAACTATAGATTGCATAAAATCATAAAGTTCCAGTAGGAATTTATAGAATAAATTAGGTTATTCTAAAATTCATATAAAATAAGAAATGAATCAGAATAACCAAAGTAATTTTACAAATAACAACATTGTAAGACTTACATTATATAATATTAACTTAAAGTGGACTATAGATATAAATATATACCCTATAACAATAACACTTCTAAAAGAAAACAAAGAGAAAATATTTTTGATCTTGGGTTGGGCAAAGATTTCTCAGAAATATGACTTAGAAAAGAAAAAGATAAGTTGGACTTAGTCAAAATTTAAATCTTTTTTCCGTATAGGACATTGTTAAGAACATTATAAAAATACCTCATAGACTCAGTAAAAACTTTTACAGAATATACTCATATGTCTATTAAAAGACATAATAGAACATATAAACAACTCACTCAAAATTGTAATATGAAAATAATCAAACCATAAAATTTTGATACAAAACATTTGAAGAGACACTTCATGAAAGAAGATATATGGATGTTAAATAAATACACAAAAGACTATGCAAATTAAAAAAACAATAAGATATCATTATATACTTTTTACAATGGCAAAAACTAAAATAAAACAGACACTGTCAAATATTGCATATATTGAAAAAAGTACATGAAACAGTTGAAACTCATATATTTCTGGTATGAATGCAAAATGGTACAGTTCTTTGGAAAACAGCTTGATGGTTTCTTATAAAGTTAAAAATACACTTTCAGTATGACCTAGCAAAACCATTCGGAAGTATTTTCCCCAAAGAAATGAAAATATGTTTACTCAAAACCTCTATGCACATGTTTGTAGCAGCTGTATTCACCTTGCCAAAAGCTGGAAGCAGTGGAAATGTCTTTAAACTATAGAATAAACTGCTGTACATCCGTACAAAAAAAAATGCTACTCAGCTCTGAAAAGAACAAACTACTAATACACACAACTCCACGAATGAATCTCAAGTTCATTATATCAAGCCTACATACTATAGGATTCCACTTATGTAGTATTCTAAAAAAAGAAAAAAGTGGGAATAGAAAATGGAGTAGCTGTTAACAGGCACTGGACATGGGGACATGTGGAGAGGAGTTCATTAAAAGGGCCACAAGAAAGTTTGCCTATGAATTTATGTGTCCACATCTTTGCTTTCAACAAATTAAGTTTGGTTGTATTAAACAGTCACACAGAGCTGTTTCCCTGGCTCATGAAGGCAAGAATAAACTTCATTTTGAAAATACCCCTACCTCCATAAGTTTTGAACAGATGGCATTACTTGAAATAGGAAGAGAGCCTTGTATGTGCGCTAGTTTTCTGCTAAAGGTCTATGAATATCTATGTATGAGAAGTAGGAGTGAGGAGAAAGGAGGTAAGTGCGAAGATGTGAAATCCCATCTTTTCACTCCATCTGCCAGACTAATTTTTTAAAAAATGCATTTATCTTTAGTCTTATTTGTTACTATTTTTGTTATGATAAACTCAAAAATGTATTTTAAATGATTTTGAAAGCAAAAAGTAAAGCTTCTAGGATCCATACTTCATCAAAGTGTTAAAATATCACACCAGAGAAAATTAATTGTTCTGTTTTAGTATCCTATTATTCCACTTTTTTATAGTTCATCAGAGTTTGAATTTGTAGCCAAGGAGTACTTACTAAGAACATTTTTATATAAAGAATACTTAACACACTCCCTGTATATATTCAGGAAGTATTCCTTAACCTTTTCTTTAAAGCACTATATATCAAAGAAGCTTCCAGTCTGAATATAGCTCATCCTAGATGACCAAAGGGTGAGTTAGGATCACAGGGACCCCAGGAGTACACAGCAGTCTACCGAGGGATTTCATTCATGTTCCTTATCACTGGTAACCTAGATCATGCAACAGAAAATAGATTCAATGGATTCTGAGGTGACTTGAAAGTTGGTGGTAAATAGCAACACAAGAAAGAGTAAAATTTGCTTAATTTGGAAAATAAGAAAAGCAGGTGCAGACATGGAAAAGAACATGAAAGAGACCAGGACGTGTATATAATCTTTGAAAACAGTTTAATTATTCTATGTATCTCTAAACAATTTACAATGTATTATGCCATGTGTTTAAAAATTATGGTCTGTTATCATCTCTAAAACATATAGAAGAAAATTACAACAAAATGGATCCTCATAATTGATGAAAAAAGACATCAGAAGGAAGAAGGATGGGAGGGAGGTGGGGAGGGCTGGGTGGGTGGGCTAGGATGGGAGTAAAAGATAGAAAATTGTACTTCAACAACAATTAAAATAAAATTTTAAAAAAAATAAAGAAAAAAAGAAGGATGGGTATCCCAGTAAGACAATCAAGTAAAGTTTCAGGGGGAATAAGATTGGACATTTTCACAGAATTTTAAACATGGGTAGGATAATAGGTATATAGAGATGAGGGGGTGGTTTTCCAGATTCCTAGATCTCTAAGCATAACAAGAATGTGGAGACTATAGAAAAAGAAGAATGCAAAAAATATTAAGGTTGATTATAAATAGTTTAGAGATGGGAAAATGATTTAAGTATCCGGAACACAGATTTTAGTTCTGAGTTTGCCAATACCCATTGCTTTCATTCTGGACAAGTTCACTGATTTCTGTTTCTCAATTTCTTCATCTGTAACATTAAAGAGAAACACCAAATTATCTCCAAGGTCCTTTTCTATTGCACAACACTTTTTTTTAAATTAATTTTTAAAAAATTTTAGTTTATCCAGCACAGTTTCTATCCTTTATTCCCATTCCAGCCCACCCACCCATTCCTCCCCTCCTCCCTCCCCTTTCCAACACCCCTAGTTTTGTCCATGTGTCCTCTACATTTATTCCTGTAAACCCTTCCCTTCTCCCCTGAAATTCCCTCCCCTATCCCCTCTGGTCACAGACTACCTGTCCTCTATTTCAGTGTCTTTTGTTATATTTTACTTGTTTCTTTATTTTGTTGTTTAGGTTCCTATTAAAGGTGAGATCATATGGTATTTGTCTTTCAATGCCTGGCTTATTTCGCTTAGTATAATGCTTTCCAGCTCCATCCATGCCGTTGCAAAGGGTATGAGCGACCTTCTTTCTTTCAGCTGTGTAGTATTCCATTGTGTAAATGTACTATTGTTTTTTGATCCATTCATTTACTTATGGGCACCTACATTGCTTCCAACACTTAGCTATTGTAAATTATGCTGCTATGAACATTGGGGTGCACAGGTTCTTTTGGATTGGTGTTTCAGGGTTCCTAGGATATAGTCCCAGCAGTGGAATTGCTGGATCAAAGG
>JAPYXV010000089.1:17289-34677 GCA_028533065.1 Trachops cirrhosus | reverse complement strand
CGGATCTGCCCTTTGATCCAGCGATTCCACTGTTGGGACTATATCCTAAGAACCCTGAAACACCCATCCAAAAGAACCTATGCACCCCAATGTTCATAGTAGCACAATTTACAATAGCTAAGTGCTGGAAGCAACCTAGGTGCCCATCAGTAAATGAATGAATCAAAAAACTATGGTACATTTACACAATGGAAGTCTATGCAGCAGAAAGAAAGAAGGCGCTCATACCCTTTGCAACAGCATGGATGGAGGTGGAAAGAATTATGCTAAGCGAAATAAGCCAGACAATGAAACAAAAATACCATATGATCTCGCCTTTAACAGGAACCTAAACAACAAAACAAAGAAACAAGTAAAATATAACAAAGGACACTGAAATGGAGGACGGGATGTCAGTGACCAGAGGGTAGAGGGGAGGGAATTTCAGGGGAGAAGGGAAGGGTTTACAGGAACAAATATAGAGGACACATGGACAAAACTACGGGGCTTGGAAATGGAAGGGAGGTGGGGAGGGATTGGTGAGTGGGCTGGAATGGGATTAAAAGATAGAAACTCTACTGAATAATCTAAAATTAAAAAATTAAAAAAAAAAAAGATTTTGTGGCATAGAACAAGGCCCTAGATGAAATGGACTTAACTGATATATATAGAGCCCTCCATCCCAAAGAAACTAAATACATATTCTTTTCAAATGCACATGGAATATTTTGAAAGACAGACAACATGATAGGACACAAAACAAGCCTCAACAAATTCAAGAAAATTGAAATCATACCGAGCATATTCTCAGATCACAAGGATCTGAAGCTAGAAACCAACCCCAATGAAAAAAACCCAAAACACTCAACATCATGGGCATTAAATAGCATGGTATTAAACAATGAATGTGTAAATAATGAAATCAGGGAAGAAATCAAAAAGTTTCTGGAAACAAAGGAAAATGAACCCACAATGGCCCAAAACTTATGGGATCAGCAAAGGCAGTCCTGAGAGGGAAGATCATAGTGATACAGGCTGACCTAAAAAAAGATAGAAACATTTCAAACAAACAACCTAACACTATGTCTACAAGAACTCGAAGAACAACAACAAAGACAGCCCAGAGTAGGTAGAAGGAAGGAAATAACCAAGATCAGATCAGAATTAAAAGACATAGAGACTAAAAGCACAATTCTAAGGATTCATGGATCCATGAGCTGGTTTTTTGAAAAGATAAACAAAATCGACAAGGCTTTAAGCAGACTCATCAAGAAAAAAAGAGACAAGACCGAAATAAACACAATCAGAAATGAAAGAGGAGAGATTACAATGGATACCACAGAAATACAAAGGATTGTAAGAAATTACTATGAAGAGCTGTATGGCAAGAAATTTGAAAACCTAGGTGAAATGGACAAATTCCTAGAAAAATATAATGTTCCAAAACTCAATGAAGAAGAAAGAGAAAGCCTGAACAGATGAATAACACCAGATGAAATTGAAGTAGTAATCAAAAAACTCCTGACACACAAAAACCCTGGATCAGATGGTTTCACATGAGAATTCTACAAAGTATTTAAGGAAGAGCTAACCCCTACTCTTCACAGACTATTCAAAAAAATCCATAAAGGTGGAAGACTCCCAAACTCTTTTTATGAGGCCAGCATCATCCTAATCCCAAAACCTGATAAAGACACAACCAAGAAAGAAAAATTCAGGCCAATATCGCTGATGAACATAGATGCTAAAATCCTCAACAAAATATTGACAAACCGCATCCAACAATACATTAGAAAGATCATACACCACGAGCAAGTGGGATTCATCTCAGGGATGCAACGATGGTTCAATATTCGCAAATCAGTAAATGTAATACATCACATAAACAAATGCAAAGGCAAAAATCACATGATCCTATCTATCAATGGATGTGGAAAAAGCATTTGATAAGGTACAGCACCCATTTATGATAAAAACATTCAGCATAGTGGAAATAGAGGGAGCATTCCTCATCATAATAAAGGCCATATGTGAGAGACCTACAGTCAACATCATACTCAATGGGCAAAAACTAAAATCTTTTCCACTAAGATCAGGAACAAGACAAGGTTGTCCACTTTTACCACTTGTATTCAATATAGTACTGGAAGTTTTGGCCACAGCGATGAGACTAGAAAAGGAAATAAAAGGCATCCAAATCAGAAAGAAGGAAACAAAACTGTCACTCTTTGCAGATGACATGATAGTGTACATAGAAACTTGGCCAAAAAACTGCTTGACCTCATAAATGAATTTGGCAAAACAGCAGGATACAAAGTCAATATCCAGAAGTCAAAGGCATTTTTGTACATCAACAATGAAACAGCAGAAGCACAAATCAAGAAAAAATCCCATTTGATATAGCAAAAAGAAAAATAATGTACCTAGGAATAAACCTAACCCAAGAGGTAAAAGACCTGTATGCAGAAAACTACACAACACTGAAGAAAGAAATCAAGGAAGACACAAACAAATGGAAACATATACCGTGTTCAGGGATTGGAAGAATTAACATCATCAAAATGTCCATACTACCCAAAGCAATTTACACATTCAATGCAATACCTATTTGAGTACCAATGGCATATTTCACTGACATAGAACAAACACTTCAGAAATTTATATGGAACCATAAACGACCTTGAATACCTGCTGCAATTTTGAGAAAGAAGAGTAAAGCAGGAGGGATCACAATACCTGATACTAAATTATATTACAAGGTCACTGCACTCAAAACAGCCTGGTACTGGCATAAAAACAGGTACATGGACCAGTGGAACAGAAGACAGAGCCCAGAAATGAACCCAAATCTCTATGGTCAATTAATATTTGACAAAGGGGAAAGCAACATCAAATGGAGTAAAAATAGCCTCCTCGACAAATAGTGTTGGGAGAACTGGACAGCTACATGCAAAAAAAAAAAAAAAAAAGAAAAGAAAAGAAAGAAACTTGAGCACCAACTTACACCATACACAAAAATAAATTCAAGGTGGATAAAAGACTTAAATATAAACCGTGACACCATTAAAATCCTAGAGGAGAACATAGGCAGGAAAATCTCACATATTTCACACAGCAACATTTTCACTGATATGTTCCCTAGAGCAAGAGATATAAAGGAAAGAATAGACAAAATGGATCTCATCAAAATGGAAAGCTTCTGCATGGCTAAAGAAAACAGTATTAAAATAAAAAAAGAACCAACTGTATGGGAAAACATATTTGCCAATGATACCTAAGACATGGGTACAATCTCCAAGATATGTAAAGAACTCACATGACTCCACTTGAAGAAGACAAGAAACCCAATTAAAAAATGGGCCAAGGACTTGAATAGACATTTCTCCAAGGAGGACACACAGACGATCCAGAAACACATGAAAAGATCCTGACTATCACTAGCTAATAGAGAGATGCAAAGTAAAACCACAATGAGATACCACTTCACACCAGTCAGAATGGCCATCATAAATAAAACAACGGACAACAAGTGTTGGAGAGGTTGTGGAGAAAAAGGGACCCTAATACACTGTTGGTGGGATTGCAGACCAGTAAGACCACTATGGAAAACAGTATGGAACTTCCTCAGAAAACTAAAAATGGATCTGCCTTTTGATCCAGTGGTTCCACTGCTGGGACTATAGCCTAAGAACCCTGAAACACCAATCCAAAGAACCTATGCACCTCAATGTTCACAGCAGCACAATTTACAATAGCTAAGAGCTAAGTGCTGGAAGCAACCTAGGTTCCCATCAGTAAGTGAATGGATCAAAAAACTAGGGTACATTTACACAATGGAATACTATGCAGCAGAAAGAAAGAAGGAGCTCATACCCTTTGCAACAGCACGGATGGAGCTGGAAAGCATTATGCTAAGTGAAAGAAGCCAGGCAGTGAAAGACAAACACCATATGATCTCGCCTTTAATAGGAACCTAAACAACAAAACAATGAGAGAAGCAAAATATAATCAAAGACACTGAAATAGAGGACAGGTTGACAGTGACCAATGGGGAGAGGGGAGGGAATTTCAGGGGAGAAGGGAAGGATTTACAGGAAGAAATATAAAGGACACATGGACAAAAACAAGGGGTGTTGGATATGGGAGGGAGGAGGGGGGATGGGTGGGTTGGCTGTAATGGGAGTAAAGGATAGGAACTGTACTGAATAATGATTAAAATAAAAAATAAATTAAGAATTATAGTATTTATCAGATGTCAAGTGACCGTACTTTAGAGAAATAATTCACTAATGCTCTTTTATATGTTTAAATGCTATAGAGTTAGATGTTGTCTCCATTGTGCCAACGTTCAGGATTATTTTGACTTGATTGGCTCAAGGGAAATGATATTAAAAAGAAGTTTGATTTGTATTTCAGCTAACCACTCTATTCAAATATATGCACACACATGCGTACACCTATGAATCTCATTACAATAATGAGAGTGATTTTTAGGCATGACGTGTACATCAAAGTCAAGCTCATTAGTTTATAAACATATTAAAAATGCCTATGATTTCTGGATATTGACTTTTTATCTCACTGTTTTGCCAAATTCATGTATTAGGTCGAGCAGTTTTTGATGGAGTCTGTAGTGTTTTCTGTGCACACTATCATGTCATCTGCAGAAAATGACAGTTTTGTTTCCTCTTTTCCAATTTCTATACATTTTGTTTCTTTTTCTTGTGTGATTGCTGTGGCTAGGATTTCCAATACTATGTTGAATAGGAGTGGTAAAAGTGAACAACCTTGTCTTTTTCCTGATCTTAGTGAGAAAGGTTTTAGTTTTTGTCTATTGAGTATGATGTTGGCTGTAGATCTGTCCTATATGGCCTTTAGTGTGGTGAGTCATGGTCCCTGTATTACCACTTTGCTGAGTGTCTTTATCAGAAATGGCTGCTGTACCTTATCAAATACTTTTTCTGCATCTATTGATAGGATCGTGTGATTTCAATCTTTGCTTTTGCTTATGTGATCTATTACATTTATTGACTTGTAAAAGTTTTACCATCCTTGCAACTCTGGGATGAATCCCACCTGGTCATAGTGAATGATCTTTTTAATATATTGTTGGATGCAGTTTGCCAGTATTTTGTTGAAGATTTTAGCGTCTGTTTTCATCAGTGATATTAACTTGAAGTTTTCTTTCTTTGTTTTGTCCTTGCCTGGTTTGGGAATTAAGATTATGCTGGCCTCATAAAAAGAGTTTGGGAGTCTTCCATCTTCTTGGATTTTTTGGAATAGTCTGTGAAGGATAGGTGTTAGCTCTTCCTTAAATGCTTTGTACAATGCTCCTGTAAATCCATCCAGTCCACAGCTTTTGTGTGTCAGGAGTTTTTTGATTACTGCTTCAATTTCATCAGCTGCTATTGGTCTGTCCAGGTTTCTGCTGCTTCTTCATTCAGTTTTGGAAGATTATATTTTTCTAGAAATTTGTACATTTCACCTAGGTTTTTAAATTTCTTGGCACATAGTTCTTCATAGTAGTTTCTTACAATCCTTTGTATTTTTGTGGTATCATTTGTAATCTCTCCCCTTTTATTTCTGACTGTGTTTATTCGGGTCCTCTCTCTCTTTTTCTTGATGAGTCTGCTTAAAGCCTTGTCGATTTTGTTTATCTTTTCAAAGAACCAGCTCCTGGATCCATGAATCTTTAGAATTGTGCTTTTAGTCTCTAAGTCATTTAATTCTGCTCTCATCTTGGTTATATCCTTCCTTCTACTTGCTCTGGGCTGTGTTTGTTGTTGTTCCTGAAGTTCTTGTAGGCATAGGTTTAGTTTGTTTATTTGAAATGTTTCTATTTTTTTTTAATTGGCCTGTATCACTATGAACTTCCCTCTTAGGGCTGCCTTTGCTGTGTTCCGTAAGTTTTGGGTCATTGTGAGTTCATTTTCATTTGCTTTCAGGAACTTTTTGATTTTCTCATTGATCTCCTTCTTGACCCATTCATTGATTGCATGCTAGTCAATCTCCATGAGTTTGAGTGCTTTTGAGTTTTTTCCTTGAGGTAGGTTTCTAGTTTCAGTCCCTTGTGATCAGAGAAAATGTCTGATATGATTTCAATTTTCTTGAATTTGTTGAGACTTGTTTTGTGTCCTCTCATCTTTGTGGTCTATCTTTGAAAATGTTCCATGTGCACTTGAAAAGAATGTGTAGTTTGCTTCTTTGGGATGAAAGGCTCTATATACATTGTTTAGGTCCATTTCATCTAGGGCATTGTTCAATGCCACAATATCTTTGTTGATATTTTGTTTGGAAGACGTGTCCATTTTTGACAGTGGGGTATTAAAATCTCTTACTATAATTGTGTTGCTGTCAATATCTTTCTTGAAGTCCTCCAAGATTTTCTTTATGTATTTGGGTGCTCCTATATTGGGTGCACATTTATTTACAATGTTGATGTCTTCTTCCCTTGAATATTATGAAGTGACCTTCTGAGCCTCTTTTTATGGCTTTTATTTTGAAGTCTATTTTGTCTGATATGAGTATGCTACCCCAACATTTTTTCCTGTCTGTTTGCTTGGGATATTCATTTCCCGCCTTTCACTTTCAGTCTGTGTAGGTCTTTTGTTCTGAGTTGGGTCTCTTGTAGGCAGCATATGTGAGGGTCATACTTTTTTATCCATTCAGCTACTCTGTCTCTTTTTATTTGAGCATTTAATCCATTTACGTTTAAGGTTATTATTGATAGGTACTTATGCATTGCCATTTTTTCGTACCTGTGTTCCTCTCTCTCTCACTCTCTTCTTTTCTTAAAGCAGTCCCTTTAGCATGTGTTGCAGAGCTGGTTTGATGGAGGTGTATTCTTTTAGACTTCTCTTTTTCTGGGAAGCTACTTATTTGGCTTTCCATTTTAATTGAGAGCCTTGCTGAGTAGAGTCGTATAGGTTGCAGGCCTCTGGCTTTCATTGCTTGGAATATTTCTTGCTATTCTCTTCTGACGTAGAGCATTTCCATTGAGAAATTAGCTGCTAGGCTTATTGGGGCTCACTGTATGTTACTTCCTTTTTCTCCCTTGCTGTGTTTAAGATTCTCTCTTTGTCTTGGAATTTTGGGATTTTAATTACGATGTGTCTTTAAGGGGGTGTCTTTGAGTTACCCTTGATTGGGATTCTCTGTGTTTCCTGGATTTGTATGACTTTTTCTCTCATCAAATTAGGGAAGCTTTCCATTATTACTTTCTCAGACAGGTTTTCTATTTCTTGTTCTTCTTTTTCTCCTTCTTTTATTCCTCTTACATGGATAATGTTACATTTCATATTTTATTGCATTTCCCTTACCACCTGTTCATTCTTTCTGAGTCTCTTTTCTTTCTGTTTTTCTAGTTGGGTGATTTTTTCTACCTTGTTTTTCAACTCACTGATTCAATCCTCTGCTTTATCCAGCCTACTTGTAATTCTTCTAATGTGTTTTTTTATTTCTGAGATTTTATTGTTCACTTCTTCCTCTTTTTTGTTTATAGTTTCTAATTCCTTTTTCATGGTGATATAGTTCTCCTCAGTTCCTTGTAGTTGTCTGTGAGCTCCTTGAGCTTCTTTATAACCATTAATTTGAATTCTATATCTGATAGTTTGGTTACCTGCATTTCGTTTAGCTCTTTTAGTGGGGAGTCTTCCATTCTTTTTGATTGTATGTTCTTTTTTGTCTCACCATTTTAGATGACTCCTTCTGTTTGTTTCTGTGCTTCCTGATGTTTCACTTTGTTAGCTGTCTTTGTAGGGTGAGCTTCTATGTTAGGAATTCTGTGAGGTTCAGTGGTATGGTCTCTCATCTCCTTGACTGAATGCTGTAGGTTTGCCCTTTCTTCTGTTTGTGTGGACTCTCTTGTTGTACTTGTGTTTGTACTTTTTGGTGGTTCCTTTATTGGTGGTTTTTCTCCTGTAGCAGGTATACTGTTGTTTGCAGCTCCCACCTATTCTTGTATTTGCTCAGTGGCAGCAAGAGACTATTTTATGCAGTTTAAAGTACCAGCAAGTAGAGAAGAGATAGGAGATTCTTTGGATAAGTATAGCATTAACTGTGATATTTCACCCAATTATCCACTTTTTATAAAAGGTGAAAGGGAAATATGACTCTTGTTAGAGGGGAGGATGATTGTGAGCTGAATCCAGAAAACAGAGTGCTTTTGCAAGGTTAGATGATGAGATATAGTTAGATTAAAGTATAGAAAGTAGATTTAGTGTGAGAAAGAATAGAGTTCACCACAACAATACTAATGTTCCGGGTTAAAGTGAAGTGGGCTAATATCCTGGAGGGTTGCTCTGTAGTATGTATAATTGTATGGGACAACAATTATTTATAATAGTACTGGAACAACAATAATACGACAAGAAATAAATGACTTGGATAAACAGAATAGAAAGTACCCGACCAAACGCTAGGTGTTATTGGAACATGAGTGAAGTGAAAGAAGGAAAGTTAAAGTACAATACAGAGAGAGAATAAGGAAAAACAGTCAAGCAATGCAATTAAAAAGGGGAAATAAATCGAGGGAAACTAAACATAAAGGAGAGAAATAAAAAAATACTAGTAAAATAAAAGTGGTAAAAATAATTGCATTCTAATAATACTAGTACACATACACAATAAAATGCCAGCTGTGTGGGATAGAAAAGTGACATTTGTCTCAGTTTCTAGGTTGTTGCAGTTAGCCTCGTGCTGTCCTTTTTAATCTGTCTCTGGACCCTTTGTAACTGGTGTCTTATCATCTTACTTGGATGAAGAAAAAAAAACCCCCAAAAAACAAACAAAAAAAGGAGGGTGGGAAGAGAGAGGATCCAAAAAGGAAAAAAAAAAAAGATAATAATAAGCCTCCTGCTGAGTTAAACCTGTTCAGCAAGTTCTTCTGGTCTTCCTAGATGGTACAGGAAGAGGGGGCTGGGCTTCGCTTTTCTCCCTTCCTTTGGTTCTGAGAGAATGGGGACCAGGTTTGGGTCGCACTATTCACAGTTTCCCAGCCTCTGGCCCGGTTCTTCTAGGTCTTCTGTGAGCTGCAAGGCTGAAATCAGCCACTCAGCCGCTCACAGCATGAGTCAATCTCTGGCACAGAGCCTGAGACAAGCGGGGTGTATGGTTCCCCCTACTACTGTCTTTGTGCACGCAGTGCCAGAGCTGTGGGGTGCACGGTTCCCCTCCTCCACTCACTCTGGGTGCGCACAGGGCAAGACAGGTAGGGTGCAAAGTTCAACTTGGCTACTGTCTTTGGGTGTGCTGTGCAAGACTAGCTGGCCACACAGTTCCCTTTTGCCAATCATTCTGGGTGCGTGAAGCTGAAATCTCCCTCGGGGTGTGCCATCCACTGCTGGACAGTTCCTTACAAAGCAGCTGCCCACCATTCTTAACAAGTGCACCACACAGCCCCACTTTTTCTACTAGTCCAGAGACTATCCAAGTCAGGGTCCAACAGGGCCCAACTCCTCCCTTCTTCAGGTGTTGCCAGCACCCCAATTTCTCTGGTGCCAGTGTCCACAGTCCCAGTGGGTGTGTACCACCTCTGTGTGTCTCCTACTTCATCTCTACTTTCCCCAATGACTTTCAGCACCCAGGTCCCTCCTAGTGCCAGGCTGCCATCTCTGCTCTGGTAGGGGAGGGAGCTGGTGCTCTAACGCTCCTCCCCATATCCTGCAGCAGGCACTGGGCTGTGGGCCTCAGCAGCTTTGTGCAGATCCCAGGGACCTTACCGTCCCAGCACACTTTCCTCACTGTCTGTTTTTCAATGCCCTCTGCAATTTTTTGCCTCCAAACTTCATGTAAGCTGGGATTCCATTGGTTTTTCACTCTGTTCCTTGGAAGATTGGCTAGGTGTTCCAGCTGCACACAAGGAGAACTGGGCTCCACTCCCACCTACTTCTCCTCCATCTTCTCAGTCAAATTCCTGAATAAGATTTTATAGATAAAAAAAATGATTCAATCTCTGTCTCTGTTTGTTGAGTTTGGCACGTGACAGGCAGCACGAGCTCCAGTGTCTTTTCCAGTTTCATCACCAACCCAACTGTGGTCAAGTTGGCAGGAAGAAAACCTTGGATTCATCACACCAGAATAAAAAAAGCACTGGAAGAACAATGAACCACTGAACCTCAAGAAGATCTGAAAACCATCTTTTGATATCAGTGACTTATGTTCTTTTCATTACCTCTTGTTAACTACTTGTTATGGACAACTTATTCCTTTCAAATATGATGAAAATATTTGGGTATATTTAGCAAAAATTGTTCTGAATATTTCTGACTTTTGTTTTGCAGGAGAAACTTATGTTGAACAAACTTTCACTTCGTGACTTGTAGGTGTTTTTAGTCCCTTGGAAAGTCTTAGAAATTATACTGTGTTTGAACATCTCAAAAAGAAAATGATGTACTCTGATATTTATAACTGGGGACCAGTGGTAACTATAAAGGACAGGGAAATATTTTCCTTAAAGTTCGCGAATGTAGCCCCAGCTAGAGAGTGTGCTAGTTTTGGAAACTGTTCTAAAAACTGATTTGTGCTCTCAGCAGGTGTAAAGATGAATTGCACCACCACCACCACCACTGATGTATCTTATACCTATGCTCATGTTAAATTGCCCACAGGATGGCTCCTAATATATAGAAGGGCTGTTTATTCCTATGTTCTAGCAAACAGTTCCGGGGGACCATGATCTCTGGGAAGACTGACAGTGTTTATGCCTCAGAAGCCCCACCTAACCTGGGCTTGCCAGGACCTCTCCCTTCCACCTGATTGTAACAGTGAAATCACACCTTTTTAGCCCTGTTGAGTATGTGTCTTTAACTCTATTTGTAATGCCAGCTATGGTAACCTATTTGAATGTAGAAATAAGCAGATTAGCCTGCACTATGGCAAGAGCTTTGAATGCCACCTCACAAGCCATCAGTACCCTTAATCAAGAACTAGGACAAGTCAGAGAAGCAGTATTAGAGAATCATGCAGCTGTAGACTACCTCCTTTTAAGGCATAACTATGAATGCAAAGAATTTAAAGGACTCTGTTGTTTCTACCTAACTGATCTTATAGAAATAAGATATTTTAATACTAACAGTGGGAAATAATAGTAGATTAAAGAGTTGGAAAAAATTTTAGTTTAAGGTAAATAGTTAATGAGACTAGTAGGTAATGCATATATTAAAGCTATTATTTCAGGAACTGCAGGTTTAGTCCTCTACTCCCTGTGGCCCTCCTGGGGCACAAAACTGGAGACACCCCAGCAGCACTGCCTTCCTGCCTGTCCAGGGACAGCTAACTACCTGGGGCAAGGATGCTGCAGTTTTCAAATCTAATTTTCCCTGAATTTCAAAACCCCTAGCCACACCTTGTTCTCTGTTACAAAAAGGCTGACTTGGATCTCACATTTAACTGGGACATAATCAACAACAACAACAAAAAGCAAACAAAATATAACCAGAGACATTGAAATTAAGAACAATCTACCAACAGCCAGAGGGGAGGGGGTGGGGACAGTGGGGAGAAGGGCTTTCAGAAACTACTATAAAGGACTCATGGACAAAACAAAGGGGGAGGGTGGAAGCAAGGGAGGGGGTGGGTTTGGAGGGGGTGAGGGGAGGGGTGGGGAGAAAAAACAGACAACTGCAATTGAACAACAATAAAATAATTTAAATTAAACAAATAAAAATTTTAAAAAATTTCAAAAAAAAAAGGAGATTATAAAGTGAAATAAATGGCTGACTTGGAAGGAAATATAAGATGGTCCATTAGGGTACAAAACCGCCATCTTCTCAGTTCATCAGCCATCTGAATAAAGCACCCATAAAGATTCAAAAACATACAATTTTATCATGAGAAACATGACTTCTTTACAGCTATTGCCAGTAACTCTGTTGCTTGGAAATACCGGAACTGTAGACAAAACAAGAAAAGAAAAATAGCTTAAGGAGAATTTCTCCACATGATTGTTTTAAATGTATTGAAAATTTCAAGAGAGAAACCTGAGGTTAGGTAGAGGTGCATAACAAAAAGATTCTGAAGTTCCAGCCAAGATGGAGGCATAGGTAGAAATGCTTCACTCTCTCGCACAACCAAAAGTAGTATGACAACCAATTTAAAAACAATATACAACCAGAAGTGCCAGAAAATCAAACTGCATGGAACTCTGACAACCAAGGAGTTAGAGAAACATTCACCCAGACCAGTAGGAAGGGCAGAGACTGGAGACAGGCAGCCCAGCAGAGAGGAAGCTCAGCAAGGTGGTGGCCTGCATGGGCAAGGCAGAACTGGCTGAACGAGAAACTAAAGATTCAAAGCTAACTGTAAAATACTGTGGGGGTTGCCATGGTGTGAGCATCTCCCAGTGTCACAGGAGAATTAATTGTTAAGTGGGGTTAGAGCTGAGCAAGTGAGCAGCATTGTTCCCTCTCTGACCCCTCCCCCACAGACAACACCACAACCCAGCAAAGAGGGTTGCCCCACCCTGGTGAATAGCTAAGGTTCTACCCCCTTACAACAGAAGAGGTGTGCAGATACAAAGAAATATGGCCCAAATAAAAGAACAGGTCAAAATAGGTTGTCTATTCTATCTGAATCAGAGTTCAAAACACTGGTAATCAGGGTGCTCACAAAACTGATTGACCTTGGTCAAAAAAATGAAAGAACAAATGAAAGATACCCAAAATGAAGTAAAGCAAAATATTCAGGGAACCAACAGTGAAGGGAAGGAAACCAGGACTCAAAGCAATGATTTGGAACAAAAGGAAGAAATAAACATCCAACTGGAACAGAATGAATAAACACGAATTCAAAAAAATGAGGAGAGGCTTAGGAACCTCTGGCACAACTTTAAGTGCTCTAACATCCGAATCATAGGGGTGGTAGAAGGAGAAAAACAAGAGCAAGAAGTTGAAAACTTACTTGAACAAATAATGATGGAAAACTTTCCCAATCTGGTGAAGGAAATAGACTGCAGGAAATTCAGGAAGCCCAGAGAGCCCCAAAGCAATTGGACCTAAGGAAGAATACACCAAAGTACATCATCATTAAGTTACCCAAGATTAAAGATAAAGAGAGAATCATAAAAGCAACAAGAGGAAAGGAGAGAATTACTTACAAAGGAGTGCCCCTAAGGCTATCAGCTGATTTCTCAAAGGAAACTTTATAGGCAAGAAGGGCCTGGAAAGAAGCATTCCAAGTCATGAAAGGCAAGGACCTACATCCAAGATTACTCTATCCAGCAAAGCTATCCTTTAGAATGGAAGGGCAGATAAAGTGCTTCCCAGATAAGGTAAAGTTAAAGAAGTTCATCATCACCAAGCCCTTATTATATGAAATGTTAAAGGGACTTATCTAAGAAATAGAAGAAGATAAAAATACGAACAGTAAAATGACAACAAACACAACTATCAACAACTGAACCTAAAAAACAAAAATGAAAACTAAGCAAACAACTAGAACAGGAACAGAGCCAGAGAAATGGAGATCACATGGAGGGTTTTCAGTGGGGAGGAGGAGGGGAAAAGTGGGAGTAGGCAGGTACAGTGAATAAGAAGCATAACTGGTAGGAATAAAATATATGGGGAGAGGTTAAGAATGGTATAAGAAATAGAGAAGTCAAAGACCTTATATGTACAACCCATGGAAATGAACTAAGGAGGGAGTGCTGGAGGGTTGGTGGGTGCAGGGTGGAGGGAGAATGGAGAGGAGAAAAAAATTGGAAAACTGTAATAGCATAATCAATAAAATATACCTAGAAAATATTCTGTAGGTCTTGAATATGTGAGTCCAGAACGATGAGTTGTTATTCTAGCTCTCAGTACTGGGACAAACTTACATAAGTTTAAACTCTGCTTGTGAATCATTGACTTAAACATGAAGTCTATAATACCTTGGAATTTTTGCATTAGATTTTTCCTGGGAGCATTTAAAATTTAAAGAATATGGCAGGTAAAACTACTATAGAAACTCTGAGGAAACAGGAAATTGTCTGAGTTATATTCCTTTCATTTCTCTTGCATTATTACATGTATGGATATGAATATTGCTAATTAATTTTAATAGTGTTTTAAGGAGAAATTGCAGCCCCATTTATTTTCTTATTTCCCTTGCCCTAGGAAATATATATCAGATATCCAAGATATTACTAATTCTATGATTTTTATGGTTTGAGGACTTCCACTTAAGTTTTTTTTTAACTTTTTTTAAAATTTTAATTGTTGTTCAAGTACAGTTTTCTGTCTTTTACTCCCATCCCAGCCCACCTCCCCAGCGCTCCCCACCTCCCTCCCATTTCCACCCCCACCCCCCCGCCGAGTTTTTGTCCATGTGTCCTTTATACTTGTTCCTATAAACCCTTCCCCTTTTCCCCTCAAATTCCCTCCCCTCTCCACTCTGGTCATTGTCAGTCTGTTCTCTACTTCAGTGTCTTTGGTTATATTTAAGCTTTTTTTTAAGGATTGGTAAAAGACTTTCAATGTAACCCTCCTGACTGGCAGATAGTGTCAACAGTTATCCCAGTTTGCCCAAGGCAAGGAGGTTTCCCAGGATGTGGAACTTTCAGTGATAAAACCAGGGAAGAAGTCCTGGAAAAGCTGGGGTGGGTTGGTCTTCTTAGTCACAGTTCCAAAACTGCTCACCATTTAAGTTTTACCCATTTTGTTTATTCTAGTGTGTGGTGGAAGTTGGTAGTCGACTTCCTTTTTTGTTTGTTTGTTTGTTTGTACCAGTCCAATTTTCTGAACACCATTTACTGAAGAGTCTGTATTTGCTCTACTGTATGCTTTTGCCTCCTTTGTCAAATATCAATTGACCATATAGGAGTGGGTTTATTTTTGGAATCTCCATGCTGTGTCATTAATCTATAGGTCTATTCTTACGCCAGTACCAGGTCATTCTGATTATAGTGGAATTATAGTATATTTCATATCAGGTATTGTGATACCTCTAACTTTGTTTTTTTTTTTTCAAGATTTTTGAGGTTAGTCAGGGTCTATTTCTGTTCCATGTAAATCTGTGGAATATTTGTTCTAAATCTGTGAAATATGCCATTGGTATTTTAATAGGTATTGTGTTGAATCTATAGATTGCTTTAGGTAGCATAGACATTTTAATGGTGTTACTTCTTCCAACCCATGAACATGGTATATGGTTTCACTTATCTGTATCTTCCTCAATTCCTTTCTTTGATGTCCAACTATAGGTTTTTTACCTCTTTGGCTAAATTTATACCTAGGCACCATATTTTTTTTGTTGCAATAGTAAATGGGATTGTTCTCTTTGTTTATTTTTCTTTTTTTAAATTTTTATTTTAGTTTATTCAGTACAGTTTTTATCCTTTATTCCCATTCCAGCCCACCCACCCATCTCTCCCCTCCTCCCGCCCATTTCCAACCCCCCTAGTTTTGTCCATGTGTCCTCTATATTTATTCATGTAAACCCTTCCCTTCTCCCCTGACATTCCCCTGAAGTTCCCTCCCCTCTCCCCTCTGGTCCCTGACTACCTGTCCTCTATTTCAGTGTCTTTTGTTATATTTTACTTGTTTCTTTGTTTTGTTGTTTAGGTTCCTGTTAAAGGCGAGAGCATATGGCATTTGTCTTTCAATGCCTGGCTTATTTCGCTTAGCATAATGCTTTCCACCTCCATCCATGCTGTCGCAAAGGGTATGAGCTCCTTCTTTCTTTATGTTGTGTAGTATTCCATTGTGTACATGTACCATAGTTTTTTGATCCATTCATTTACTGATGGGCACCTAGGTTGCTTCCAAGACTTAGCTATTGTAAATTGTGCTGCTATGAACATTGGGGTGCATAAGTTCTTTTGGGTTGGTGTTTCAGGGTTCTTAGGCTATAGTCCCAGCAGTGGAATTGCTGGATCAAAGGGCAGATCCATGTTTATTTTTCTTATCGTGTATTATTAGTGTATAAAAATGCTATCGAGTTTTGAGTATTGGTTTTGTATCCTGCTATTTTGCCAAACTCATTTATTAGGTTTAGTAGGTTTCTAGTGGAATCTTTAGGGTTTTCTATGTACAATATCATTCAATCTGTGAATAATGACAGTTTTCCTTTCTCCTTTCCAATTTGAATGCCTTTTATTTCTTTTTGGCTGTTCACTGTGGCTAAGACTTCCAGTACTATATTGAATAAGAGTGGTTAAAGCAGGCAGCTCTGTCTTGTTCCTGATCTTATGGAAAATACTTTTAGTTTTTGACCATTGAGTATGACATATGCTACAGATTTTTCATATATGGCCTTTATTATGTTGAGGTATGATCCGTTTATTCCCACTTTGCCGAGAGGTTTTTCTTTTTATCATAAGTGGGTGCTGGTTTTTATTTAATTTAAAAAGCTTCTGCACACCTAAAGGAACAATCAACAAAATGAAAAGGGCACCCACTGCATGGGAGAAAATATTCTCTAGTGAAACAACTGATAAAGGTTTAATCTCCAAAACATACACACAATTGATACAACTCAACAGTAGGAAGACAAATAATCCTATTAAAAATGGGCAAATGACCTGATAGAAAATTCTTCAAGGAAGATATACAGATGGCCAATAGACATATGAAAAATGCTCAATATTACTAATCATCAGAGAGATTCAAATTAAAACCTTCAATGAGATATCACCTTACACCTCATACCATCAATAAATCAACAAAAAACGAGAGTGGGCAAAGATGTGGAGAAAAGGACACCCCAGTGCATTATTGATGGGAATGCAAACTGGTGGAGCCAATGTGAAAAACAGTATGAAGTATCTTGAAAAAATTAAAAATTGAATTTCCTGAAACTCGAGCACCAACTTACACCATACATAAAAGTAAATTCAAGGTGGATAAAAGACTTAAATATAAACCGTGACACCATTAAAGTTCTAGAGGAGAACATAGGCAGGAAAATCTCACATATTGCACACAGAAACATTTTTACTGACATGTCCCCTAGAGCAAGGGACATAAAGGAAAGAATAAACAAATGGGATCTCATCAAAAATAAAAAGTTTCTGCATGGCTAAAGAAAACGGTATTAAAATAAAAAGAGAACCAACTGTATGGGAAAACATATTTGCCAATGATACCTCAGACAAGCGTTTAATCTCCAAAATATATAGAGAACTTATATGACTCCACTCTAAGAAGGCAAGAAACCCAATTAAAAAATGGGCAAAGGACTTGAATAGGCATTTGTCCAAGGAGGACACGCAGAGGATCCAGAAACACATGAAAAGATGCTCAATATTGCTATCAGAGAGATGCAAATTAAAACCACAATGAGATACCACTTCACACCAGTCAGAAAGGCCATCATAAACAAAACAACAGACAATAAGTGTTGGAGAGGTTGTGGAGAAAAAGGGACCCTAGTGCACTGTTGGTGGGATTGCGGACTGGTACAACCACTGAGGAAAACAGTATGGAACTTCCT
>JAPYXV010000089.1:0-17189 GCA_028533065.1 Trachops cirrhosus | reverse complement strand
TTTCATGTGTTTCTGGATCCTCTGCGTGTCCTCCTTGGACAAATGCCTATTCAAGTCCTTTGCCCATTTTTTAATTGGGTTTCTTGCCTTCTTAGAGTGGAGTCATATAAGTTCTCTATATATTTTGGAGATTAAACGCTTGTCTGAGGTATCATTGGCAAATATGTTTTCCCATACAGTTGGTTCTCTTTTTATTTTAATACCGTTTTCTTTAGCCATGCAGAAACTTTTTATTTTTGATGAGATCCCATTTGTTTATTCTTTCCTTTATGTCCCTTGCTCTAGGGGACATGTCAGTAAAAATGTTTCTGTGTGCAATATGTGAGATTTTCCTGCCTATGTTCTCCTCTAGAACTTTAATGGTGTCACGGTTTATATTTAAGTCTTTTATCCACCTTGAATTTACTTTTATGTATGGTGTAAGTTGGTGCTCGAGTTTCAGGAAATTCAATTTTTAATTTTTTCAAGATACTTCATACTGTTTTTCACATTGGCTCCACCAGTTTGCATTCCCATCAATAATGCACTGGGGTGTCCTTTTCTCCACATCTTTGCCCACTCTCGTTTTTTGTTGATTTATTGATGGTATGAGGTGTAAGGTGATATCTCATTGAAGGTTTTAATTTGAATCTCTCTGATGATTAGTAATATTGAGCATTTTTCATATGTCTATTGGCCATCTGTATATCTTCCTTGAAGAATTTTCTATCAGGTCATTTGCCCATTTTTAATAGGATTATTTGTCTTCCTACTGTTGAGTTGTATCAATTGTGTGTATGTTTTGGAGATTAAACCTTTATCAGTTGTTTCACTAGAGAATATTTTCTCCCATGCAGTGGGTGCCCTTTTCATTTTGTTGATTGTTCCTTTAGGTGTGCAGAAGCTTTTTAAATTAAATAAAAACCAGCACCCACTTATGATAAAAAGAAAAACCTCTCGGCAAAGTGGGAATAAACGGATCATACCTCAACATAATAAAGGCCATATATGAAAAATCTGTAGCATATGTCATACTCAATGGTCAAAAACTAAAAGTATTTTCCATAAGATCAGGAACAAGACAGAGCTGCCTGCTTTAACCACTCTTATTCAATATAGTACTGGAAGTCTTAGCCACAGTGAACAGCCAAAAAGAAATAAAAGGCATTCAAATTGGAAAGGAGAAAGGAAAACTGTCATTATTCACAGATTGAATGATATTGTACATAGAAAACCCTAAAGATTCCACTAGAAACCTACTAAACCTAATAAATGAGTTTGGCAAAATAGCAGGATACAAAACCAATACTCAAAACTCGATAGCATTTTTATACACTAATAATACACGATAAGAAAAATAAACATGGATCTGCCCTTTGATCCAGCAATTCCACTGCTGGGACTATAGCCTAAGAACCCTGAAACACCAACCCAAAAGAACTTATGCACCCCAATGTTCATAGCAGCACAATTTACAATAGCTAAGTCTTGGAAGCAACCTAGGTGCCCATCAGTAAATGAATGGATCAAAAAACTATGGTACATGTACACAATGGAATACTACACAACATAAAGAAAGAAGGAGCTCATACCCTTTGCGACAGCATGGATGGAGGTGGAAAGCATTATGCTAAGCGAAATAAGCCAGGCATTGAAAGACAAATGCCATATGCTCTCGCCTTTAACAGGAACCTAAACAACAAAACAAAGAAACAAGTAAAATATAACAAAAGACACTGAAATAGAGGACAGGTAGTCAGGGACCAGAGGGGAGAGGGGAGGGAACTTCAGGGGAATGTCAGGGGAGAAGGGAAGGGTTTACATGAATAAATATAGAGGACACATGGACAAAACTAGGGGGGTTGGAAATGGGTGGGAGGAGGGGAGAGATGGGTGGGTGGGCTGGAATGGGAATAAAGGATAAAAACTGTACTGAATAAACTAAAATAAAAATTTAAAAAAAGAAAAATAAACAAAGAGAACAATCCCATTTACTATTGCAACAAAAAAAATATGGTGCCTAGGTATAAATTTAGCCAAAGAGGTAAAAAACCTATAGTTGGACATCAAAGAAAGGAATTGAGGAAGATACAGATAAGTGAAACCATATACCATGTTCATGGGTTGGAAGAAGTAACACCATTAAAATGTCTATGCTACCTAAAGCAATCTATAGATTCAACACAATACCTATTAAAATACCAATGGCATATTTCACAGATTTAGAACAAATATTCCACAGATTTACATGGAACAGAAATAGACCCTGACTAACCTCAAAAATCTTGAAAAAAAAAAAACAAAGTTAGAGGTATCACAATACCTGATATGAAATATACTATAATTCCACTATAATCAGAATGACCTGGTACTGGCGTAAGAATAGACCTATAGATTAATGACACAGCATGGAGATTCCAAAAATAAACCCACTCCTATATGGTCAATTGATATTTGACAAAGGAGGCAAAAGCATACAGTAGAGCAAATACAGACTCTTCAGTAAATGGTGTTCAGAAAATTGGACTGGTACAAACAAACAAACAAACAAAAAAGGAAGTCGACTACCAACTTCCACCACACACTAGAATAAACAAAATGGGTAAAACTTAAATGGTGAGCAGTTTTGGAACTGTGACTAAGAAGACCAACCCACCCCAGCTTTTCCAGGACTTCTTCCCTGGTTTTATCACTGAAAGTTCCACATCCTGGGAAACCTCCTTGCCTTGGGCAAACTGGGATAACTGTTGACACTATCTGCCAGTCAGGAGGGTTACATTGAAAGTCTTTTACCAATCCTTAAAAAAAAGCTTAAATATAACCAAAGACACTGAAGTAGAGAACAGACTGACAATGACCAGAGTGGAGAGGGGAGGGAATTTGAGGGGAAAAGGGGAAGGGTTTATAGGAACAAGTATAAAGGACACATGGACAAAAACTCGGCGGGGGGGTGGGGGTGGAAATGGGAGGGAGGTGGGGAGCGCTGGGGAGGTGGGCTGGGATGGGAGTAAAAGACAGAAAACTGTACTTGAACAACAATTAAAATTTTAAAAAAAGTTAAAAAAAAACTTAAGTGGAAGTCCTCAAACCATAAAAATCATAGAATTAGTAATATCTTGGATATCTGATATATATTTCCTAGGGCAAGGGAAATAAGAAAATAAATGGGGCTGCAATTTCTCCTTAAAACACTATTAAAATTAATTAGCAATATTCATATCCATACATGTAATAATGCAAGAGAAATGAAAGGAATATAACTCAGACAATTTCCTGTTTCCTCAGAGTTTCTATAGTAGTTTTACCTGCCATATTCTTTAAATTTTAAATGCTCCCAGGAAAAATCTAATGCAAAAATTCCAAGGTATTATAGACTTCATGTTTAAGTCAATGATTCACAAGCAGAGTTTAAACTTATGTAAGTTTGTCCCAGTACTGAGAGCTAGAATAACAACTCATCGTTCTGGACTCACATATTCAAGACCTACAGAATATTTTCTAGGTATATTTTATTGATTATGCTATTACAGTTTTCCAATTTTTTTCTCCTCTCCATTCTCCCTCCACCCTGCACCCACCAACCCTCCAGCACTCCCTCCTTAGTTCATTTCCATGGGTTGTACATATAAGGTCTTTGACTTCTCTATTTCTTATACCATTCTTAACCTCTCCCCATATATTTTATTCCTACCAGTTATGCTTCTTATTCACTGTACCTGCCTACTCCCACTTTTCCCCTCCTCCTCCCCACTGAAAACCCTCCATGTGATCTCCATTTCTCTGGCTCTGTTCCTGTTCTAGTTGTTTGCTTAGTTTTCATTTTTGTTTTTTAGGTTCAGTTGTTGATAGTTGTGTTTGTTGTCATTTTACTGTTCGTATTTTTATCTTCTTCTATTTCTTAGATAAGTCCCTTTAACATTTCATATAATAAGGGCTTGGTGATGATGAACTTCTTTAACTTTACCTTATCTGGGAAGCACTTTATCTGCCCTTCCATTCTAAAGGATAGCTTTGCTGGATAGAGTAATCTTGGATGTAGGTCCTTGCCTTTCATGACTTGGAATGCTTCTTTCCAGGCCCTTCTTGCCTATAAAGTTTCCTTTGAGAAATCAGCTGATAGCCTTAGGGGCACTCCTTTGTAAGTAATTCTCTCCTTTCCTCTTGTTGCTTTTATGATTCTCTCTTTATCTTTAATCTTGGGTAACTTAATGATGATGTACTTTGGTGTATTCTTCCTTAGGTCCAATTGCTTTGGGGCTCTCTGGGCTTCCTGAATTTCCTGCAGTCTATTTCCTTCACCAGATTGGGAAAGTTTTCCATCATTATTTGTTCAAGTAAGTTTTCAACTTCTTGCTCTTGTTTTTCTCCTTCTACCACCCCTATGATTCGGATGTTAGAGCACTTAAAGTTGTGCCAGAGGTTCCTAAGCCTCTCCTCATTTTTTTGAATTCGTGTTTATTCATTCTGTTCCAGTTGGATGTTTATTTCTTCCTTTTGTTCCAAATCATTGCTTTGAGTCCTGGTTTCCTTCCCTTCACTGTTGGTTCCCTGAATATTTTGCTTTACTTCATTTTGGGTATCTTTCATTTGTTCTTTCATTTTTTTGACCAAGGTCAATCAGTTTTGTGAGCACCCTGATTACCAGTGTTTTGAACTCTGATTCAGATAGAATAGACAACCTATTTTGACCTGTTCTTTTATTTGGGCCATATTTCTTTGTATCTGCACACCTCTTCTGTTGTAAGGGGGTAGAACCTTAGCTATTCACCAGGGTGGGGCAACCCTCTTTGCTGGGTTGTGGTGTTGTCTGTGGGGGAGGGGTCAGAGAGGGAACAATGCTGCTCACTTGCTCAGCTCTAACCCCACTTAACAATTAATTCTCCTGTGACACTGGGAGATGCTCACACCATGGCAACCCCCACAGTATTTTACAGTTAGCTTTGAATCTTTAGTTTCTCGTTCAGCCAGTTCTGCCTTGCCCATGCAGGCCACCACCTTGCTGAGCTTCCTCTCTGCTGGGCTGCCTGTCTCCAGTCTCTGCCCTTCCTACTGGTCTGGGTGAATGTTTCTCTAACTCCTTGGTTGTCAGAGTTCCATGCAGTTTGATTTTCTGGCACTTCTGGTTGTATATTGTTTTTAAATTGGTTGTCATACTACTTTTGGTTGTGCGAGAGAGTGAAGCATTTCTACCTATGCCTCCATCTTGGCTGGAACTTCAGAATCTTTTTGTTATGCACCTCTACCTAACCTCAGGTTTCTCTCTTGAAATTTTCAATACATTTAAAACAATCATGTGGAGAAATTCTCCTTAAGCTATTTTTCTTTTCTTGTTTTGTCTACAGTTCCGGTATTTCCAAGCAACAGAGTTACTGGCAATAGCTGTAAAGAAGTCATGTTTCTCATGATAAAATTGTATGTTTTTGAATCTTTATGGGTGCTTTATTCAGATGGCTGATGAACTGAGAAGATGGCGGTTTTGTACCCTAATGGACCATCTTATATTTCCTTCCAAGTCAGCCATTTATTTCACTTTATAATCTCCTTTTTTTTTTGAAATTTTTTAAAATTTTTATTTGTTTAATTTAAATTATTTTATTGTTGTTCAATTGCAGTTGTCTGTTTTTTCTCCCCACCCCTCCCCTCACCCCCTCCAAACCCACCCCCTCCCTTGCTTCCACCCTCCCCCTTTGTTTTGTCCATGAGTCCTTTATAGTAGTTTCTGAAAGCCCTTCTCCCCACTGTCCCCACCCCCTCCCCTCTGGCTGTTGGTAGATTGTTCTTAATTTCAATGTCTCTGGTTATATTTTGTTTGCTTTTTGTTGTTGTTGTTGATTATGTCCCAGTTAAATGTGAGATCCAAGTCAGCCTTTTTGTAACAGAGAACAAGGTGTGGCTAGGGGTTTTGAAATTCAGGGAAAATTAGATTTGAAAACTGCAGCATCCTTGCCCCAGGTAGTTAGCTGTCCCTGGACAGGCAGGAAGGCAGTGCTGCTGGGGTGTCTCCAGTTTTGTGCCCCAGGAGGGCCACAGGGAGTAGAGGACTAAACCTGCAGTTCCTGAAATAATAGCTTTAATATATGCATTACCTACTAGTCTCATTAACTATTTACCTTAAACTAAAATTTTTTCCAACTCTTTAATCTACTATTATTTCCCACTGTTAGTATTAAAATATCTTATTTCTATAAGATCAGTTAGGTAGAAACAACAGAGTCCTTTAAATTCTTTGCATTCATAGTTATGCCTTAAAAGGAGGTAGTCTACAGCTGCATGATTCTCTAATACTGCTTCTCTGACTTGTCCTAGTTCTTGATTAAGGGTACTGATGGCTTGTGAGGTGGCATTCAAAGCTCTTGCCATAGTGCAGGCTAATCTGCTTATTTCTACATTCAAATAGGTTACCATAGCTGGCATTACAAATAGAGTTAAAGACACATACTCAACAGGGCTAAAAAGGTGTGATTTCACTGTTACAATCAGGTGGAAGGGAGAGGTCCTGGCAAGCCCAGGTTAGGTGGGGCTTCTGAGGCATAAACACTGTCAGTCTTCCCAGAGATCATGGTCCCCCGGAACTGTTTGCTAGAACATAGGAATAAACAGCCCTTCTATATATTAGGAGCCATCCTGTGGGCAATTTAACATGAGCATAGGTATAAGATACATCAGTGGTGGTGGTGGTGGTGCAATTCATCTTTACACCTGCTGAGAGCACAAATCAGTTTTTAGAACAGTTTCCAAAACTAGCACACTCTCTAGCTGGGGCTACATTCGCGAACTTTAAGGAAAATATTTCCCTGTCCTTTATAGTTACCACTGGTCCCCAGTTATAAATATCAGAGTACATCATTTTCTTTTTGAGATGTTCAAACACAGTATAATTTCTAAGACTTTCCAAGGGACTAAAAACACCTACAAGTCACGAAGTGAAAGTTTGTTCAACATAAGTTTCTCCTGCAAAACAAAAGTCAGAAATATTCAGAACAATTTTTGCTAAATATACCCAAATATTTTCATCATATTTGAAAGGAATAAGTTGTCCATAACAAGTAGTTAACAAGAGGTAATGAAAAGAACATAAGTCACTGATATCAAAAGATGGTTTTCAGATCTTCTTGAGGTTCAGTGGTTCATTGTTCTTCCAGTGCTTTTTTTATTCTGGTGTGATGAATCCAAGGTTTTCTTCCTGCCAACTTGACCACAGTTGGGTTGGTGATGAAACTGGAAAAGACACTGGAGCTCGTGCTGCCTGTCACGTGCCAAACTCAACAAACAGAGACAGAGATTGAATCATTTTTTTTATCTATAAAATCTTATTCAGGAATTTGACTGAGAAGATGGAGGAGAAGTAGGTGGGAGTGGAGCCCAGTTCTCCTTGTGTGCAGCTGGAACACCTAGCCAATCTTCCAAGGAACAGAGTGAAAAACCAATGGAATCCCAGCTTACATGAAGTTTGGAGGCAAAAAATTGCAGAGGGCATTGAAAAACAGACAGTGAGGAAAGTGTGCTGGGACGGTAAGGTCCCTGGGATCTGCACAAAGCTGCTGAGGCCCACAGCCCAGTGCCTGCTGCAGGATATGGGGAGGAGCGTTAGAGCACCAGCTCCCTCCCCTACCAGAGCAGAGATGGCAGCCTGGCACTAGGAGGGACCTGGGTGCTGAAAGTCATTGGGGAAAGTAGAGATGAAGTAGGAGACACACAGAGGTGGTACACACCCACTGGGACTGTGGACACTGGCACCAGAGAAATTGGGGTGCTGGCAACACCTGAAGAAGGGAGGAGTTGGGCCCTGTTGGACCCTGACTTGGATAGTCTCTGGACTAGTAGAAAAAGTGGGGCTGTGTGGTGCACTTGTTAAGAATGGTGGGCAGCTGCTTTGTAAGGAACTGTCCAGCAGTGGATGGCACACCCCGAGGGAGATTTCAGCTTCACGCACCCAGAATGATTGGCAAAAGGGAACTGTGTGGCCAGCTAGTCTTGCACAGCACACCCAAAGACAGTAGCCAAGTTGAACTTTGCACCCTACCTGTCTTGCCCTGTGCGCACCCAGAGTGAGTGGAGGAGGGGAACCGTGCACCCCACAGCTCTGGCACTGCGTGCACAAAGACAGTAGTAGGGGGAACCATACACCCCGCTTGTCTCAGGCTCTGTGCCAGAGATTGACTCATGCTGTGAGCGGCTGAGTGGCTGATTTCAGCCTTGCAGCTCACAGAAGACCTAGAAGAACCGGGCCAGAGGCTGGGAAACTGTGAATAGTGCGACCCAAACCTGGTCCCCATTCTCTCAGAACCAAAGGAAGGGAGAAAAGCGAAGCCCAGCCCCCTCTTCCTGTACCATCTAGGAAGACCAGAAGAACTTGCTGAACAGGTTTAACTCAGCAGGAGGCTTATTATTATCTTTTTTTTTTTTCCTTTTTGGATCCTCTCTCTTCCCACCCTCCTTTTTTTGTTTGTTTTTTGGGGGTTTTTTTTTCTTCATCCAAGTAAGATGATAAGACACCAGTTACAAAGGGTCCAGAGACAGATTAAAAAGGACAGCACGAGGCTAACTGCAACAACCTAGAAACTGAGACAAATGTCACTTTTCTATCCCACACAGCTGGCATTTTATTGTGTATGTGTACTAGTATTATTAGAATGCAATTATTTTTACCACTTTTATTTTACTAGTATTTTTTTATTTCTCTCCTTTATGTTTAGTTTCCCTCGATTTATTTCCCCTTTTTAATTGCATTGCTTGACTGTTTTTCCTTATTCTCTCTCTGTATTGTACTTTAACTTTCCTTCTTTCACTTCACTCATGTTCCAATAACACCTAGCGTTTGGTCGGGTACTTTCTATTCTGTTTATCCAAGTCATTTATTTCTTGTCGTATTATTGTTGTTCCAGTACTATTATAAATAATTGTTGTCCCATACAATTATACATACTACAGAGCAACCCTCCAGGATATTAGCCCACTTCACTTTAACCCGGAACATTAGTATTGTTGTGGTGAACTCTATTCTTTCTCACACTAAATCTACTTTCTATACTTTAATCTAACTATATCTCATCATCTAACCTTGCAAAAGCACTCTGTTTTCTGGATTCAGCTCACAATCATCCTCCCCTCTAACAAGAGTCATATTTCCCTTTCACCTTTTATAAAAAGTGGATAATTGGGTGAAATATCACAGTTAATGCTATACTTATCCAAAGAATCTCCTATCTCTTCTCTACTTGCTGGTACTTTAAACTGCATAAAATAGTCTCTTGCTGCCACTGAGCAAATACAAGAATAGGTGGGAGCTGCAAACAACAGTATACCTGCTACAGGAGAAAAACCACCAATAAAGGAACCACCAAAAAGTACAAACACAAGTACAACAAGAGAGTCCACACAAACAGAAGAAAGGGCAAACCTACAGCATTCAGTCAAGGAGATGAGAGACCATACCACTGAACCTCACAGAATTCCTAACATAGAAGCTCACCCTACAAAGACAGCTAACAAAGTGAAACATCAGGAAGCACAGAAACAAACAGAAGGAGTCATCTAAAATGGTGAGACAAAAAAGAACATACAATCAAAAAGAATGGAAGACTCCCCACTAAAAGAGCTAAACGAAATGCAGGTAACCAAACTATCAGATATAGAATTCAAATTAATGGTTATAAAGAAGCTCAAGGAGCTCACAGACAACTACAAGGAACTGAGGAGAACTATATCACCATGAAAAAGGAATTAGAAACTATAAACAAAAAAGAGGAAGAAGTGAACAATAAAATCTCAGAAATAAAAAAACACATTAGAAGAATTACAAGTAGGCTGGATAAAGCAGAGGATTGAATCAGTGAGTTGAAAAACAAGGTAGAAAAAATCACCCAACTAGAAAAACAGAAAGAAAAGAGACTCAGAAAGAATGAACAGGTGGTAAGGGAAATGCAATAAAATATGAAATGTAACATTATCCATGTAAGAGGAATAAAAGAAGGAGAAAAAGAAGAACAAGAAATAGAAAACCTGTCTGAGAAAGTAATAATGGAAAGCTTCCCTAATTTGATGAGAGAAAAAGTCATACAAATCCAGGAAACACAGAGAATCCCAATCAAGGGTAACTCAAAGACACCCCCTTAAAGACACATCGTAATTAAAATCCCAAAATTCCAAGACAAAGAGAGAATCTTAAACACAGCAAGGGAGAAAAAGGAAGTAACATACAGTGAGCCCCAATAAGCCTAGCAGCTAATTTCTCAATGGAAATGCTCTACGTCAGAAGAGAATAGCAAGAAATATTCCAAGCAATGAAAGCCAGAGGCCTGCAACCTATACGACTCTACTCAGCAAGGCTCTCAATTAAAATGGAAAGCCAAATAAGTAGCTTCCCAGAAAAAGAGAAGTCTAAAAGAATACACCTCCATCAAACCAGCTCTGCAACACATGCTAAAGGGACTGCTTTAAGAAAAGAAGAGAGTGAGAGAGAGAGGAACACAGGTACGAAAAAATGGCAATGCATAAGTACCTATCAATAATAACCTTAAACGTAAATGGATTAAATGCTCAAATAAAAAGAGACAGAGTAGCTGAATGGATAAAAAAGTATGACCCTCACATATGCTGCCTACAAGAGACCCAACTCAGAACAAAAGACCTACACAGACTGAAAGTGAAAGGCGGGAAATGAATATCCCAAGCAAACAGACAGGAAAAAATGTTGGGGTAGCATACTCATATCAGACAAAATAGACTTCAAAATAAAAGCCATAAAAAGAGGCTCAGAAGGTCACTTCATAATATTCAAGGGAAGAAGACATCAACATTGTAAATAAATGTGCACCCAATATAGGAGCACCCAAATACATAAAGAAAATCTTGGAGGACTTCAAGAAAGATATTGACAGCAACACAATTATAGTAAGAGATTTTAATACCCCACTGTCAAAAATGGACACGTCTTCCAAACAAAATATCAACAAAGATATTGTGGCATTGAACAATGCCCTAGATGAAATGGACCTAAACAATGTATATAGAGCCTTTCATCCCAAAGAAGCAAACTACACATTCTTTTCAAGTGCACATGGAACATTTTCAAAGATAGACCACAAAGATGAGAGGACACAAAACAAGTCTCAACAAATTCAAGAAAATTGAAATCATATCAGACATTTTCTCTGATCACAAGGGACTGAAACTAGAAACCTACCTCAAGGAAAAAACTCAAAAGCACTCAAACTCATGGAGATTGACTAGCATGCAATCAATGAATGGGTCAAGAAGGAGATCAATGAGAAAATCAAAAAGTTCCTGAAAGCAAATGAAAATGAACTCACAATGACCCAAAACTTACGGAACACAGCAAAGGCAGCCCTAAGAGGGAAGTTCATAGTGATACAGGCCAATTAAAAAAAAATAGAAACATTTCAAATAAACAAACTAAACCTATGCCTACAAGAACTTCAGGAACAACAACAAACACAGCCCAGAGCAAGTAGAAGGAAGGATATAACCAAGATGAGAGCAGAATTAAATGACTTAGAGACTAAAAGCACAATTCTAAAGATTCATGGATCCAGGAGCTGGTTCTTTGAAAAGATAAACAAAATCGACAAGGCTTTAAGCAGACTCATCAAGAAAAAGAGAGAGAGGACCCGAATAAACACAGTCAGAAATAAAAGGGGAGAGATTACAAATGATACCACAAAAATACAAAGGATTGTAAGAAACTACTATGAAGAACTATGTGCCAAGAAATTTAAAAACCTAGGTGAAATGTACAAATTTCTAGAAAAATATAATCTTCCAAAACTGAATGAAGAAGCAGCAGAAACCTGGACAGACCAATAGCAGCTGATGAAATTGAAGCAGTAATCAAAAAACTCCTGACACACAAAAGCTGTGGACTGGATGGATTTACAGGAGCATTGTACAAAGCATTTAAGGAAGAGCTAACACCTATCCTTCACAGACTATTCCAAAAAATCCAAGAAGATGGAAGACTCCCAAACTCTTTTTATGAGGCCAGCATAATCTTAATTCCCAAACCAGGCAAGGACAAAACAAAGAAAGAAAACTTCAAGTTAATATCACTGATGAAAACAGACGCTAAAATCTTCAACAAAATACTGGCAAACTGCATCCAACAATATATTAAAAAGATCATTCACTATGACCAGGTGGGATTCATCCCAGAGTTGCAAGGATGGTAAAACTTTTACAAGTCAATAAATGTAATAGATCACATAAGCAAAAGCAAAGATTGAAATCACACGATCCTATCAATAGATGCAGAAAAAGTATTTGATAAGGTACAGCAGCCATTTCTGATAAAGACACTCAGCAAAGTGGTAATACAGGGACCATGACTCACCACACTAAAGGCCATATAGGACAGATCTACAGCCAACATCATACTCAATAGACAAAAACTAAAACCTTTCTCACTAAGATCAGGAAAAAGACAAGGTTGTTCACTTTTACCACTCCTATTCAACATAGTATTGGAAATCCTAGCCACAGCAATCACACAAGAAAAAGAAACAAAATGTATAGAAATTGGAAAAGAGGAAACAAAACTGTCATTTTCTGCAGATGACATGATAGTGTGCACAGAAAACACTACAGACTCCATCAAAAACTGCTCGACCTAATACATGAATTTGGCAAAACAGTGAGATAAAAAGTCAATATCCAGAAATCATAGGCATTTTTAATATGTTTATAAACTAATGAGCTTGACTTTGATGTACACGTCATGCCTAAAAATCACTCTCATTATTGTAATGAGATTCATAGGTGTACGCATGTGTGTGCATATATTTGAATAGAGTGGTTAGCTGAAATACAAATCAAACTTCTTTTTAATATCATTTCCCTTGAGCCAATCAAGTCAAAATAATCCTGAACGTTGGCACAATGGAGACAACATCTAACTCTATAGCATTTAAACATATAAAAGAGCATTAGTGAATTATTTCTCTAAAGTACGGTCACTTGACATCTGATAAATACTATAATTCTTAATTTATTTTTTATTTTAATCATTATTCAGTACAGTTCCTATCCTTTACTCCCATTACAGCCAACCCACCCATCCCCCCTCCTCCCTCCCATATCCAACACCCCTTGTTTTTGTCCATGTGTCCTTTATATTTCTTCCTGTAAATCCTTCCCTTCTCCCCTGAAATTCCCTCCCCTCTCCCCATTGGTCACTGTCAACCTGTCCTCTATTTCAGTGTCTTTGATTATATTTTGCTTCTCTCATTGTTTTGTTGTTTAGGTTCCTATTAAAGGCGAGATCATATGGTGTTTGTCTTTCACTGCCTGGCTTCTTTCACTTAGCATAATGCTTTCCAGCTCCATCCGTGCTGTTGCAAAGGGTATGAGCTCCTTCTTTCTTTCTGCTGCATAGTATTCCATTGTGTAAATGTACCCTAGTTTTTTGATCCATTCACTTACTGATGGGAACCTAGGTTGCTTCCAGCACTTAGCTCTTAGCTATTGTAAATTGTGCTGCTGTGAACATTGAGGTGCATAGGTTCTTTGGATTGGTGTTTCAGGGTTCTTAGGCTATAGTCCCAGCAGTGGAACCACTGGATCAAAAGGCAGATCCATTTTTAGTTTTCTGAGGAAGTTCCATACTGTTTTCCATAGTGGTCTTACTGGTCTGCAATCCCACCAACAGTGTATTAGGGTCCCTTTTTCTCCACAACCTCTCCAACACTTGTTGTCCGTTGTTTTATTTATGATGGCCATTCTGACTGGTGTGAAGTGGTATCTCATTGTGGTTTTACTTTGCATCTCTCTATTAGCTAGTGATAGTCAGGATCTTTTCATGTGTTTCTGGATCGTCTGTGTGTCCTCCTTGGAGAAATGTCTATTCAAGTCCTTGGCCCATTTTTTAATTGGGTTTCTTGTCTTCTTCAAGTGGAGTCATGTGAGTTCTTTACATATCTTGGAGATTGTACCCATGTCTTAGGTATCATTGGCAAATATGTTTTCCCATACAGTTGGTTCTTTTTTTATTTTAATACTGTTTTCTTTAGCCATGCAGAAGCTTTCCATTTTGATGAGATCCATTTTGTCTATTCTTTCCTTTATATCTCTTGCTCTAGGGAACATATCAGTGAAAATGTTGCTGTGTGAAATATGTGAGATTTTCCTGCCTATGTTCTCCTCTAGGATTTTAATGGTGTCACGGTTTATATTTAAGTCTTTTATCCACCTTGAATTTATTTTTGTGTATGGTGTAAGTTGGTGCTCAAGTTTCTTTCTTTTCTTTTCTTTTTTTTTTTTTTTTTTGCATGTAGCTGTCCAGTTCTCCCAACACTATTTGTCGAGGAGGCTATTTTTACTCCATTTGATGTTGCTTTCCCCTTTGTCAAATATTAATTGACCATAGAGATTTGGGTTCATTTCTGGGCTCTGTCTTCTGTTCCACTGGTCCATGTACCTGTTTTTATGCCAGTACCAGGCTGTTTTGAGTGCAGTGACCTTGTAATATAATTTAGTATCAGGTATTGTGATCCCTCCTGCTTTACTCTTCTTTCTCAAAATTGCAGCAGGTATTCAAGGTCGTTTATGGTTCCATATAAATTTCTGAAGTGTTTGTTCTATGTCAGTGAAATATGCCATTGGTACTCAAATAGGTATTGCATTGAATGTGTAAATTGCTTTGGGTAGTATGGACATTTTGATGATGTTAATTCTTCCAATCCCTGAACACGGTATATGTTTCCATTTGTTTGTGTCTTCCTTGATTTCTTTCTTCAGTGTTGTGTAGTTTTCTGCATACAGGTCTTTTACCTCTTGGGTTAGGTTTATTCCTAGGTACATTATTTTTCTTTTTGCTATATCAAATGGGATTTTTTCTTGATTTGTGCTTCTGCTGTTTCATTGTTGATGTACAAAAATGCCTTTGACTTCTGGATATTGACTTTGTATCCTGCTGTTTTGCCAAATTCATTTATGAGGTCAAGCAGTTTTTTGGCCAAGTTTCTATGTACACTATCATGTCATCTGCAAAGAGTGACAGTTTTGTTTCCTTCTTTCTGATTTGGATGCCTTTTATTTCCTTTTCTAGTCTCATCGCTGTGGCCAAAACTTCCAGTACTATATTGAATACAAGTGGTAAAAGTGGACAACCTTGTCTTGTTCCTGATCTTAGTGGAAAAGATTTTAGTTTTTGCCCATTGAGTATGATGTTGACTGTAGGTCTCTCACATATGGCCTTTATTATGATGAGGAATGCTCCCTCTATTTCCACTATGCTGAATGTTTTTATCATAAATGGGTGCTGTACCTTATCAAATGCTTTTTCCACATCCATTGATAGATAGGATCATGTGATTTTTGCCTTTGCATTTGTTTATGTGATGTATTACATTTACTGATTTGCGAATATTGAACCATCGTTGCATCCCTGAGATGAATCCCACTTGCTCGTGGTGTATGATCTTTCTAATGTATTGTTGGATGCGGTTTGTCAATATTTTGTTGAGGATTTTAGCATCTATGTTCATCAGCGATATTGGCCTGAATTTTTCTTTCTTGGTTGTGTCTTTATCAGGTTTTGGGATTAGGATGATGCTGGCCTCATAAAAAGAGTTTGGGAGTCTTCCACCTTTATGGATTTTTTTGAATAGTCTGTGAAGAGTAGGGGTTAGCTCTTCCTTAAATACTTTGTAGAATTCTCATGTGAAACCATCTGATCCAGGGTTTTTGTGTGTCAGGAGTTTTTTGATTACTACTTCAATTTCATCTGGTGTTATTCATCTGTTCAGGCTTTCTCTTTCTTCTTCATTGAGTTTTGGAACATTATATTTTTCTAGGAATTTGTCCATTTCACCTAGGTTTTCAAATTTCTTGCCATACAGCTCTTCATAGTAATTTCTTACAATCCTTTGTATTTCTGTGGTATCCATTGTAATCTCTCCTCTTTCATTTCTGATTGTGTTTATTTCGGTCTTGTCTCTTTTTTTCTTGATGAGTCTGCTTAAAGCCTTGTCGATTTTGTTTATCTTTTCAAAAAACCAGCTCATGGATCCATGAATCCTTAGAATTGTGCTTTTAGTCTCTATGTCTTTTAATTCTGATCTGATCTTGGTTATTTCCTTCCTTCTACCTACTCTGGGCTGTCTTTGTTGTTGTTCTTCGAGTTCTTGTAGACATAGTGTTAGGTTGTTTGTTTGAAATGTTTCTATCTTTTTTTAGGTCAGCCTGTATCACTATGATCTTCCCTCTCAGGACTGCCTTTGCTGATCCCATAAGTTTTGGGCCATTGTGGGTTCATTTTCCTTTGTTTCCAGAAACTTTTTGATTTCTTCCCTGATTTCATTATTTACACATTCATTGTTTAATACCATGCTATTTAATGCCCATGATGTTGAGTGTTTTGGGTTTTTTTCATTGGGGTTGGTTTCTAGCTTCAGATCCTTGTGATCTGAGAATATGCTCGGTATGATTTCAATTTTCTTGAATTTGTTGAGGCTTGTTTTGTGTCCTATCATGTTGTCTGTCTTTCAAAATATTCCATGTGCATTTGAAAAGAATATGTATTTAGTTTCTTTGGGATGGAGGGCTCTATATATATCAGTTAAGTCCATTTCATCTAGGGCCTTGTTCTATGCCACAAAATCTTTTTTTTTTTTAATTTTTTAATTTTAGATTATTCAGTAGAGTTTCTATCTTTTAATCCCATTCCAGCCCACTCACCAATCCCTCCCCACCTCCCTTCCATTTCCAAGCCCCGTAGTTTTGTCCATGTGTCCTCTATATTTGTTCCTGTAAACCCTTCCCTTCTCCCCTGAAATTCCCTCCCCTCTACCCTCTGGTCACTGACATCCCGTCCTCCATTTCAGTGTCCTTTGTTATATTTTACTTGTTTCTTTGTTTTGTTGTTTAGGTTCCTGTTAAAGGCGAGATCATATGGTATTTTTGTTTCATTGTCTGGCTTATTTCGCTTAGCATAATTCTTTCCACCTCCATCCATGCTGTTGCAAAGGGTATGAGCGCCTTCTTTCTTTCTGCTGCATAGACTTCCATTGTGTAAATGTACCATAGTTTTTTGATTCATTCATTTACTGATGGGCACCTAGGTTGCTTCCAGCACTTAGCTATTGTAAATTGTGCTACTATGAACATTGGGGTGCATAGGTTCTTTTGGATGGGTGTTTCAGGGTTCTTAGGATATAGTCCCAACAGTGGAATCGCTGGATCAAAGGGCAGATCCG
>JAPYXV010000889.1:0-14667 GCA_028533065.1 Trachops cirrhosus | reverse complement strand
GAGAGCCAGTGGTAGCTTTTGCTCCCCCTGCCTCTGTACCATGGGTGCCCAGGATACATCGGGGGACAGTGGGTATCCACAGGGCAGCCAGATGTTAGCCTCTGGATCAGCATCTTTATCAGAACAGGAAGGGAATGACAATGAGTCCACAAATGAATAAGTCCCACTTTGACAGCTCTGGCCCTGTCCCACCTTAAACAATAAAATGTGAATTGCAGAACAGGACTCAATAACAGGAAACAAGGCCAGGGTGTTTTGGTAAACAGTGTCAGTTTTCCCATGTGAGGCCTTGATGAAAGCTCTCAGCCAATCAAAAGAAAGGGATAAGGTTTCCTTGTCGGGAGGGCCGACCACACACTCATGTAATGATGTTCATCCATCTCTGACATCCGTACCCAAGCCTGTGGCAGAACCATATATACCTTGTCCTGGGACAGGTAATGAAACATAATGACAGTCCTTTCCTGCTGCTCCATTCCTCTGCTTGACGATGGCTGCTAATGAAGATACATGGCTTCTAGATTGTCCATCTGCGTCCCAAAAGCAGACACGGTATTGTGTTTTCCTTTCCGGTCTGCTCCCAGCCTAGAAGAAGCTGGCCTGGGAAAATCGAGCCAACCTTGAGCTGACTTCTAACTGCTTTCACGAGGCTACACGTCAACACTCTGACAGTGCTTCCAGATCTCTTGCTTCCATGGAACATTGTTGTTTATTTTAAAAGTACAAGGACTATAGTAGTCTTGCTAGCAATCCAGCAGAATCAAGCCTTGTTCACAGAGAGCACTTGGATTCCAGTGTGTGTGACTTAACTCGGCGTTGTTTATTTTCTATTTAATCTAGGAGACTCCAGAGGGTGGGTCAAAGAATTGAAAGCAGGGTTTGAAAAAGACTTGGACAAGTTTTGCCTTGGAAACCCATGCAAAAATTAGAGATTATTATCTACTTTACAATATTATTATTTGGAGTATTTATGAGGACTGGTGTTTGAATATAATCATTCTCTAAGGCTTTCTCATGCATTAACAATTTGGCATTAATGTTTTCAGGGACTTTTAAACTAAACAACAGTACTAACACCTAATATTGCCAAAGCAAATAACAGATATATTGGACCTCTGCTCCTCTGCTCAGAGGCAGTTGAGTCAAATCAAATGAACCTCTACCAAGAACCTCAAAAAGGGACCTTAGAACATGCAGTTGGCTCTCAGTAATTTTTTCCCTTCCCCCCACCATGGAAGTGGCATTTTATGAGAATAGTTTTTATGGGAGCAACTTTTAAGCCAAAATAATTCACTCACATGTGATACTGGAAGGGTGTCCGGACTCAGTGCTTGTTTGGCTGTGACAATAAGACCACTGCACAGACAATGGCAGTAAAGGGGCAACTACAGCAGAGGGAGGGGACCTCCAGGACCTGCAGGGGTGAGCAAAGGATGCTGGTTGGGACCACATTCTGTACAGAGATCAAAAAGATGCCCCCATCTATAAATAGCATTGGCTGCTCTCACATATAGCAACAGAGGGTTGCCAAAGGTATGGCGTTTTCAGCTTTTCTTTTTTGTTTTAAGATTGTCTTTCTTTCGTTTTAGAGAGGATAAGGGGAGGGAGAAAGAGAAGGAGAAAAACATCAGTGCGTGGTTGCTTCTTGCACACCCCCCACTGGGGACCTGGCCCACAACCCAGGCATGTGCCCTGACTGGGAATTGAACTGGTGACCCTTTAGTTCGCAGGCCAGCACTCAATCCACTAAGCCACACCAGTCAAGGCTTTTTCAGCTTTTCTTGTAGTGGGAGAAACATTTAAAGCCACCACCAAAGTCATACAATCTGCTTTGGATGAACAAAGTAACACATCCTCTGCAGGCAAAGGTGGCATGCTGTTCTTCTCGATTGTCTTCATAGCTGTAAATGTGCAGAAATGTTGGCATTAAAGAGACCATGGATGCTGCCTGGCCCGCTTAGTGGAGGCACAAAACCAAGACCTGGTGGTTTCTCAAGGACCTCTGACTGAGTCTCATTTCTTTGGAGCACAAGCCCTCCACTTGGTTCCTTAAGAACAAAGCTCCTTTACCGAATAATGTTTTGTAATTTTTTAAGATTTTCTTATTTCTGCCAAGACTTTTGGGGCCATTCATAATACGTATACACTCCTGTAAGTGCACTGGCGTTACAGAATAGTCACAGGGGTGTGGATGTGTGTGCGCGCAAACACACCTGTACGTTTATGAGCCTCTGCTTTATGACAGAGGGTTCATGAGTATGGAAACCTCCGTCAGATGGCACCAGTCCGGCACATTTTATTCCTGCCTCTTAAAACCCACCTCTCTGCAGACACCAGGAAGGAGGAAGGAATTTTATTATAATGAGACTCCCATGAGATTTACATTGAGTCTTTTGTTGTTGAATTACAACTGGTAAGGGAAAGGCCTTGTTAATGTCAAATGATACAGTTACTTTAACCTCCGTGCCTCAGTTTCCTTGTCTGTAGAGGAAAGATAATAATAGCTCCTAACCTACCTCATAGAGTTGCTCTGAGGGTCACATGACATAATATATGTAAAAGACTTGGGGTGGTGTCTGGCACATACTAAACACTTGAAATATTATTAGTGTACGATGCAGTAAATTATACAAGATGAATTGCCAATGAATCAGGTGAGAATTCAAGTCAAATGAATAAATATGTATTATCTACTCTACGGAATCACTACTGTAGAAAATGCATGTTCATTAGAGATCTCCAGTTCGTACTCCATTAAATGGTTGTCTGAGTGAACCACGGAAAGTCAAGGTTAGCCTATTATTCTGCCTTCACTAAGCTGGAACTAGGAACATTTAGACAGGAAGAATGCAATCATTCAAATTGGGACCTGTCCAGACATGAGGTTAAAGATATCTATTTATAAATTGTGACTTCAGTAATTAAGATACACACATCAGCTCATGCATGCTAAAATGACATTTTGTTAATAGACTCTCCTGGCAGTTTGGGGTGTTCTTTTAAGCTTTTTAGCAGCAACAAGCTGCTTCCTAGTCAGGAATCTTAAAATAACTATGTCATTACATAAACATTCTACATCCACTTCATGCCAACCCATGTTCCGTTTCTCTTGGAAGAGAATGAAATAAGATGAACAGACCTGACCCAGGAGCCTGTGCTATGGAATGCTAATGCTCTCTAAGGTGGTGGATGTTCTCAAAGTTGTGAAAAAGGACTAGTGTTAGAGGTATGGCTGACCTTTGCAAGATTCTTTTATTACAAAGGTCCTTTGGTTTTGCAGGCTGACATGCCAGAGTCAACATAAATAAGGTGCTAGGGGAATATTGCCACATAGGTAAGAGCATAAACTTATGTAGCTTTCTCAGCATGGCCGGCTGGACCCTGGGGAGGGGACCTGGGGATTCTGAGATGGTCCACACAGCCAAACAAATGACAGATATGGCCTGGCCAACAAATCAAAGAACTCCAGATTTATTTTCTTCAAAATCAAGCTGCATTAAGAACAAATCAGATATAGCGACACCCCATATAGGCGGACACAGGCTCTGGGCAACCCCAGGCTCTGGGAAAAGCTCCTGCATCAGAGGAACTCAGGTAGCAATGAGCCAGGTCGGACTGTTCCGTCCAAATCAAATAGGCCCCAGAGGGAAAAGTCAGACCTCTCAGTGAATAAGAGGAGGCTCAGCAAGTGGGAAGCCAGGACTGAAAGAAACAGGGAAAGAGCAAAATGTCTAAGGAAGGATTAAGCAATCAGCATGGAAGAAACTTGCTAGCACATGATTTATAGTCAGCCAGAGGTCCTGGAGAAGAGGGGCAGAGGCTGGTGACCAAATCTGATTCCTGGGTAGCAGTCAGTCACCAAGGGACCAAGAATTAGAAATGAAACCAGCAGGCAGCTAAACAGATGCTGAGTCACTGGAGTAAACCCCAGAAATTAAGGTTTTATAGGTGCAACCAAACCTGCATAATATTTTTAATAATTAGTCCCCAAAGATGGGGCCCAGTGAGCCATGGCCTTACCACACTGAATTTGGATTGGTCCTGTGACTCACTTTGACCAACAGGGCTTGTCCAAAGTGACATTGTGTACCTTTGAAGCAGGGCATTAAGAGATTTGAATCTTTTACTTTTGCTTTTTGGAATCCTCACGGCTAGAGTTCAGAAGCCATGTTGTGAGAAGCACAAATGTCCTGGAGAGGCCGTGTAGAAGAGAACAGAGTCCCTCTGATCGGCAGCCCCAGCCGAGTCCCCAGCAAAGCCAGAACCAACAGCCGGCCATCTAAGGAAACTGTCTTGGATGTCCAGCCAAGTCCAGCCTGCAGGTGCAGCCCCCACCCACATCACACAAAGCAGAAGGACCACACAGCTGAGCCCAGTCAACTCAGCATCGTGAGAGGTAATGAAATGATTACTGTTATAAGCTGCTCAGTTTGGGCTCAGTTTGGGCACAGCTGTCACGGAGCAACAGAAACCTGAGTCTGTGAAGATGTAGGGTGACAGAAAAGCAGTAATCTACTAAGCAAATGATTACATCAGCTGACCCATAAATAGGTTTCATCACATAGCCAGTGGAGGAAAAATCTCAAACTGTCTCTGTTCACCCCCAACTCGAGCAGAGGCTTTAGGGATGTTTCATCCCCATCCCCTGCATCTCCTCCAGATGCCCTAGGCCTCAAGCTTTGCTTTGTGGGGTTTGCAGATATCTTGAATATCATCAAAGGGCTTTTCCACAGTGGAGTGTGGCTGTGCTGAGTCTCTGACATGGGGTCATGACTGCTGCAAGACCAACTGGGGAAAGGCAGACAGGTGTTGATGACATAAGACAGCCCGTAGACATTTCAAGAAAGTTCTTCCTACATGTGCTTGAGGAAAATGAGTCATGCATGGAGGGAGCAGGGAGTGGTGGGTTGAAGGTAGGAGAGTCCAAATACAGGGCAATGCAGGAGGGGGGACCTCAGACAGACAATGGCAGTGGCAACGGAGAACACCTTTTTGATGTGGCAGGTTGAGAGCAGGAGACACTGAAGAAGGTGAAGCAGAGGAAGGAAGGGATTCGGGTGACTTCTGGGCTTTAGCTTGAGTGGCAATAGATGGCAATGTCACGTTCAAAAGTAAGACCTTATGAGGAAGAGAATAATCTGGAATTCTGGAGGCAAAGCCAGATTGCATTGGCCAGAAGAATGAATATAATATAAGGAAATGGAGGTTTGAACTACTAGTTCAAAAGTGAGGACATGAAGGGAAGGCGAGGGGGTGGCGTAGAGTGTACTGCACACAGAGAAATTTACTCTGGTGCTCATCAATCTATTCCCCTGATCCAGAATGTGACAGCTGGAGAGACACAATAAGATCCAAGAGATCCTTCATTAACCTGCCAGAGTATGGCCCAACCCTCTCTCCTAATTAATGGAAGCAGGTTACTCTCACTTCCTAACACACACACACACACACACACACACACACACACGCATGCACACTTCAGGCTCAGTAGATATTTTCTACTGCTGCAATTTTTCTTCTTCTATCTCCAGCAGAAAACAGAAGAAATCGATCACCATTCTCTGTAGAATTTCCCTCCTTGGAAATCAAAGTTAATTAACGTTTACGGAACCTTTCCTGGACACATGGCACCATGCCAAATTCCTGAAGGAAAATGAGAATGGATGTGGCGGTGCCTTGGTGAAAACACAGCAGAGGAGAAGAAGCAAGCGAGTGTAACAGGTTAGAGCCAAGTTCAGCACTATTTCTCCCCATGGCTGCAAAACTGCCCCTTTGGTAAACAAACACACTCATAGTAGGAAGCCTCTGTCTGCTAAATATATGGTATTTAAGTTTCTTAAAGTCAATTCATGAACTCAAATACTGAGCCATTCTAATCACCTCCCTGCAAGTGATGACATAATGTGGGTAGTTTAACCTTTAAAAATCTAACTAGCATCTACAAGCCCCACCCAGTCCCATACAAGCCCCAGCACTGGGTGGTGCTGCATCTACTGGTCCACCCTAAGCTGCTGCTTGAATCAGCCCTTATCTCACTACTCTTTGGCCTCCCTTTGCCGTGACATTGGTTGTCTGCCCAGGCCGCCATTTGCATGGTGGCATGTTTAAAAAAGACAGTAGTCTGGGTTGCCCACCCTCAGACTTTATGGAAGTTAAGCCCAATTAGTGACATATTTGCTGATTTCCCAACAGGATTCTCACGGGCAACCCCACTGGATATCCTAAATCTCCAGTCCTGTCAATGAAACCGACTCCCATCCATTTCCCCAAATCTACCTTTGACCACTTCCATCCACTTTTCCAAATCTACCTCCAATCACCTACTGCAAACACTAGGCACTGAGACATGGCCTAAGGGTTCCTACTTCCCTCAATGCTCATATGTCCACGTGGGACATACCTCTCTCCCTTCTCCCCACTTTTCACACAGCACCTTTGCTTTGAAGTGTACTTCAAACCAAACAGAAAGTGGGCCTCTTTTTGAGCGTGTATAACCTGGTGCCAGGCTATCTCAGCATTGCAGTTTACATGTAAAGAAAATTATATGACCAGAGTCACTGTTCAAAGGGATTGTTATGATGGAGAAAGACCCACAACTCTTCAGTCCGACACCGTCAAGGTTTGGGTGTGGACCATACTCCCTATGCATAACTGATACAATTCAAAGACATCCACTACTTGGTTAGTCCCAAAGTGTAAGTTTCTTACTCATGGCTTTAAGATGTACACTGACTAATCTATCTTGCACTCAAAGTCAACCCCACTGAAAACATGTTTAAGGTCCTTCAAGTTGAACACTTCCTCAGAGGACAGCATGAATTACTGTGCAACCCAAAGGAAGTTCCTGTCACCGACCCTTGGACCAGATGGATTTCGATGGAAGAGTCAGAGTGGGAGAATTAGGGAAAGCTTCAGCAGGTATTTGTTCTTCTCGCTAAATATTAGATCTGAGAGGTTTTTTCCTTTATTTTTGACTTTAAAAATAATGAGAACAACGTGACTGTACTTTTGTCTGCTCTGCTGTCTGAGGAGCACATACAAAGGCCACGATTGGCCACTTTCCGGGGAAGCCTCCCTCCTACGGTGCTAGGACCCAAACAGTCTGCGCTCTGGGCGGAGACTGCTCTGGGAAGGCCGTCTCCTGCTGCCTTCTCCCAGACATCGCCAATGAAGGGCATGTCTGCCAGGGTCTGCCCTGTATTTTGAGGCTCTGGATGAACCAGGCCTGGAGAGCTGAGATACAAACTCAGGCCCTAAGGCAGCGAAGCCTGACTCACTGGCACTCAGGATCCTTAACTTAATTCTGGAGGAAACAGAGGAAGCACCTGCTGGAGTCAGAGTTCTTGGCAGGAAGACCCTTGGGCAGGAGGTGGGTTAGGGCTTACAAACATGACCTCTGTGGGAAGTAAGAGGTCCTCCTTCTGCTTCTGTCTCAGATTCAAATACCAGGCTCATAAAAGTCACAGCCACCTCAGTAATGGGCATAAGAGACAGAAATAAGAGAAGAGAGTTTCTGATGTAAATTCCTCTCTGGAGATTTTTTCTGTCACAGAAATGGCCAAGTAGCTGAACCTCTGTAGAATGAGTTTGTCTATGCCTCATGGTAGGAAAACAGAATGACTTTTTATATGTCCCCATCCTGTAAGACAGATTAGTCCGCACAACATCATTATTCCTGGGGACTTCCTTCATGCGGGAGGATGGCTTATGTTCTCAGAGAGCAGACCTGATTTGGCTCCCCTAATGAATTTGGGAACTTGCTTTGGGAAATGTGAGGAGAGACATGCAGGTATCAAGGGCTACAATCTGGGAGCCTAAAAGGCCAATTAAAATGTTTTGCTAAGGGCTAAAACTTTATTAAGTATCAGTCCTTCTGCTTTCTCTCTTTATGTCTCTGCCCGCCCCCCCCACTCTCTCTCTTTCACACACACACATACAATGGAATAAATCTCAATTACTTTTATATTCCAGATGATGAAACTAAACCCAGACAGGTAATGTCAAGGTCATAGCTAATAACTGGCAGAGGTGAGATTCCAGTCTAGCCCGGTGCCCATCTGTGTCATCCCTACTTGCAGAATTGCTCATATTTCCTTGGTGAGCCTGTTTCTTTCCCCTGCATCAAGCTGCTCACTAGCACCCATGCCTAAACCAGGAGGAAGTAGAGTGGAGAGGGCAAGAGAGAAGGTTCTGGGGTCAAAAAGTCTGAGGTTAATGCTGAGCTCCTCCACTTTCTACTGTGCGATCTTTGGCAGGTTACTTAATCTCTCCACACTACAGTTTCTTTATCTGTAAAATGGGGGATGACGATAATGCTGTCTCCTTCCTGAGCCATTAAGAGGATTAAGAAAGATAAGACAGATAAAACAATAAGAGCAGTAAATGGTGCTGTCGGCAAAAATAACTACTGAGTTAAGTCACTGTGGTTTTGGAATTATATGTTCCTCTGGCATTGCCTAGCCTGTTGTGACCTATACAGGTCAATAAATGCCAGTTACATTCATTTTCATTGAGTCATTATGCATCCAAGCTATGTGACAAGAACTATTGCTAAAGGGGACTATGGTTTTTTGCTTCTGTTGTGTCCCTAAAGTCAACCAGCTTTCCCACCAAGGATTATTTTTAGTTGTGTCTTAAGGATCAGAGTTCTTCTGATAAATAATAAATACCACTGTCAAAAATTCACTATTTCATCATTGGCGTATTAGGACACCACAGAGCATGTAATCAACTCAAGAAATAATGTTTTGTCTTACTTCACTCAGGGATTTTAGCAGCTAATACTAACTGACCCCACTTTCAAAAAAATAGCCTGTAGTACACAAAGATCTTCTATTTTAAACCTTCTAAATAATATTATGCTTCTAAACGAAAGATAATAGAGATATTTGAAACTAAATAAAAAGTAAAGAAGTCAGTTTTCAATCAACGAGAATCCAAACAGTGAGAGGGAAGCTGCCTTGGGGATTCCCATCAGGACTGACAGCCTCATCTCCATCTCCACAAGTGTGCTCACTTACAGATTTCAGCGCCCTCAACCGGAGAGAGACTGCCAACCCCCTCGGCATTTCTACTGTTTCCCGGGTGAGTTCAGGGAGCCGCAAGCGGAACACTTCCGTGCACATGCTATTGGCTAGCATAGATTTATTTCCCTCGGCTATTTGAAGGAGGGGAAGACCGAATGAGAAATTTATTGGATGCCAGTCAGAATGAAAAGAGGGACCAATGGCTCTGTCTGCAAAAGGAGATGTGACAGGGGCCTACCACTGTGACTCACTCATCTCAAACCATAGTAAGTCTCTGCAAAGATATGAAACAATGAACTTTCAGAAACGCTTTTCATCTGCCCATCCTTCCATATCACATAAATGCATAATTAACTTCCTAAACATGGATATGTTTATCCATGGCACTTAAAATGTATATTGATTACTTGATATTCTCCCCATTCTGAGCTGTTTATGTAAATATTGACTTGGGAGACTTCTTAAAATGCACAGAATTTACTTGGTCATCTATAATAGTAATTGACTAAATATATAATTAGAGTATTTTTAAAATAGGTAGTATAGACCTGGTAATTTCTAGTGAACTTTTGCATCATTCTAACCTAAGATGTTGAGACTTAATTGGAACTTAAAATTCACGGATTGCTGACCAGAGCACCATAATTGGCTTGGGCACGCGCATGACAGCAGATCACCAGTGAGCCAGCTCCTTCAAACAACCACCCAAAACGCTGTGTTAAAGGTGTGTTGGTTCATCCCATTGGAATATTTCTCATTTTAACATCTTTAAAGGAAGAATTTTAATTTATTTCTAGCTAATGTGAGAAAGTTTCTCTTTACTTGAATTAATTGGAATGAATACCAATTAATTCAGGTAGAAGCAATTATAAATTTTTTTTAATCACCATTTTGAAATCAGAGTTGTCACCCATGAAAGCTTTGATTCAGACAAGGAACATCAATGGAGGCCGAAACTGCTGGGTAAAATGTCATGGAGAGAAAAGGGTAGTCCCAAGGGGTCACATGTCATCTCACAGATTACTTTTAATCGCAAAGAAAAATAAGTAAATCCTTACAGTGGAGGGATCTGACCATCTTATTTTAGCACTACTGCAATGGAGCCCTCCCCCTCAGTGGTGCACTGAGATGCAAGATGCAGTACCCACCAACACCTGTGAGGTCTCCTTGTTAACACGGTTAAACCCAGTTCTAATCCAGCCTTCAGATTTAACCAGCAGTTTCCAGGAAATAGAAGAACAACATAAAGCACTCCAACAGGAAACAATCAAGACTCATCCAGGAGAGTGGATGCTCCAAGACACTGATCAGGTACTTCCTTTTGGGAGGTAATGAACTTTAAAAAGCAAGGAACTATTATTGCTTAAAAGACTTTTAAAAACCCACAATAAACACAAGCAATGAGTAAACTTTGGATCCTTGTTTGATGCATATGTCAATAGAAGACATTTGAGGACAACTGGGGAAATTTAAATTTGGATTGACTATTAGATTACTTTAGGTAACCATTACTTATTTTTTAGGTTATAATAATCTTGTAGTTATCTAAACAAAATATTTTATACTTAGGAAATATTTGCTCAAGTATCTCTTCATGATGAAAGGAACGTATTCAAATCACACAGTGCACACACAGAAATGTATCAGTAATTTAACAATTGTATTTACATGGCAGCTATATATGGATTCCTTAAATAATATTTCCAATATGTTTGTAGATATACAACTTTTTCTGTCTGTTTATATATAGTATTATATGTGTTAGGTATATGTGATACACATGATAAAAGTTGGAAGGAAAGCATTCTTGCCATGATTTTCACATGTTATATTTCTTGCCTTGTTAGTAGTTTTTATAAGTGAAGGTATTTCCCTAGCAGTATTTAATAGAACCTGACACATACCCCTTGTTTACTTACTACTTGTGTTGACTTAGAGCTCATTGATTCAGAACTTATTTATACTATTTGGTGCTTCCAGAGATGCATTTCTTTTTTACACTACTGAAAGGTTCAATTCACACATTCCGGCTGTATATATTTGTTGAGCACCTACCAGGTGCCAGACACAATGTTTGTCCCCAGGAAATAATGGTAAGTAAACGCAAATGTGAACCCAGATGTCATAAATCTTATAGTCTAGTAGAGAAGAGAAATGTTAATCAAATTATTACATTGATAAACAGTTCCACACTAATAACTGTCATGAAAGTAAAGCTCAGGGAACTAGGGAACTAGGGAACGAAAAAGAGTCTGGTTTAGTTGGGGAGCTCAGTACGAGAGGTGAAGGGTGAGTCAGCCTTTAACTAGAGGAAGGAAATGAGGAGGGGAACAAAGTGTCCAGGTGAAAGGGAGCAAGGCTGGTTCCAGGAACACAAGGGTCAGTGCGGTTGTGACAGAATGAAGAGAGGCTATGGGGTGCTGATTTCATTCGAAGGGCAAAGAAAGGCCCATTCACTTCATCCATTAAGCCATCTTGATGATGCTGATCTTTATCCAAACAGTAATGGATAATTTAAATGAGAAAGTGATAAGATCTGATTGGGATTTGAAAAGATCTGTCAGGTTATACAGGGGTGGGCAAAGCAGGTTAATAAGATAATAAATAATACAATAACTAGGAAATATAATAATAATACAAGAATAAACTCTGTGTCATGTACTCACAACTGTACACCCACTTTTGCTGACCCCTGTATGTGGTGAATGGATGGGGGGGGCATCCAGAGTGGAGGCTGGAAGAGCAATTTGTAGGTGATTGTGAAAATCTGGGGAAGAGAAAACAGTGGCTGAATCATGGTGGTGGCAGTGGAGATGGAGAGAAGCAGATGGATTCAAATAATACTTAGGAAGTAAAATGGACAGGCTCTGTGATTGATCAGAGAAGAGTGGAGGATGAAAGAGACATCGGGGATTGCTGTTGGGAGCAGTGAAGGAGAAACAGGCTTGTTTAGTAAGATTCCAAGCATGTTTCAGGTACACTGTGCTAAGAGTATCGTTAAGCTATCCATGTCAAAACAAACTCTATTGGCGCATTACCTAATTTTAGACCTTCAAAATGTGGTTGTAGAACAAGGAGAATTATTTCTGATGAAACAATATTTTACATTTCTAAATGAGGTTTCTACCTTGAGGAATGAAGCATGATGCCAACAATCATGTCATTGTTTATAAGGCACCTGGGCGTCCTCCATGAAAATCACACGAGAGAGCCAGTGCGTAGCTTCTGTGCTGTCAGCCCAGATGCTAAGGGTGCTTCCAGGGACTCCGGGAGCTCCTCTGTGTATCTCAACAGCAGCGCTCACTCCAGGCTCCACATTGTCTTTTTACTTTGCTGTATTGCAAGACTCTGAGCGTTCTGAGTTTGCTCACCCCTGAATTAGGGTGGTATATATAGCAGACACTTGATAAATATTTACTAATTAAGTACAGAAAATTGATTTCATTACTATACCATCACACCATAATTTTATCCAATGTGATCATCAACTTGTTTTCTAAAATAGTCTCTGAACAACTTGCATCAGTTTCTAAAAATAAGATTCAACTCAAAAGGAACAAAAAGAAAAAGGGAAACAGAGGGGAAAGGACACAAGGAAGAAGGAAGGAAGGAGGGAAGGAAGGAGGGAAGGAAGGAGGGAAGGAAGGAAGGAAGGAAGGGAGGAAGGAAGGAAGGAAGGAAAGGGAGGAAAGAAGGGGAGAAGGAAGGAAGGGGAGAAAGAAGGAAGAAAAGAAGGAATAGAGAAAAAGGAAAAGGATCCATGGATGATTAAGTGCCCCAGACTTTGAAAGTCATTTTTTTCAGATACATTCCATAAAAGCCACTGAGATCATTGCAGAGCTTCTCAAAGCAACTATTTGGAAAGGGATAAGGTCTATTTGAACACTGAAACCTTGACATGTCAAAGAAAATTTGTCCATATATACATATATGTACAAAATATTTAAAATAAATGAGTCAAATGAAACAGTCCAGAACATATGACTGTAAATTCTCAAAAATGAGAATTTACCAGAAAACCTAGAGACATTTTCAAAATGTATTGTATATATTACACTCAGGTACTGATTCTTGAAGTACTGATTCTCGAAGTCTATACTTCAAGAAACTTTATATATCTTGATATCTGTGTAGCTGAATGAACACAGATGGAAATTTCTGGAAGCCTGTGTTATCTGAGCTCTGGTCTTGGCTCCGTTTTTCTATACCTGCTGATCTTGGGAATGTCACCTAACTCCTCTGGCCTCGGGGTCTTCTGTAAAGGATGGAAGCTGATTTCTAAAATACCTCTAGTTCTGGGATTCTTTATCTCAGTCAAACTCTGCTGCTTTTCCTCTGGGACAGCCCCAGCATACTAAAAATTATTCTTAGTCCATGTACATAGACTCTTGTCCAATGACTGGCTGGACAACCTGGGCCCCAACCTTACCTTCATTCACGTAATTAAGGTAACCATAACAAGATTGGCCTGGCCCAATTTACAGCCTCACGCTTTGTTCCCCACACCTCCAAACTGGACAGTGATCCCACTGAGTAAAGGATAGTGTAGAGCTGGGAACCCTCTAAGGACAGGACGCAGTCAGATTAGCAGAGAGAAGAAAGAACTCCAGGCAAGAAGAACAGCATAAGCAAAAGCATGGAGATAGGAATGGGCAAGGAATGCCCAGGGCGTCGCTAGACGGGGGGATCACTAGAGTGTTTGTATCAAAAAGTGGTTGGATTCAAGAGTGGCATTCTAGAATTCAGATCAAAATTTAGTTTTGCTTGTATCCCAACATCTGAGCCAGAGATGAAGAGAAAGCTCAACAAAAAGTTTTGCAAGTGAGAAATGGTGCTACTCTCATGCACCGAAGTTCTGTCATCAAATAGGATAGCGATGGTCAAACTCACACCTCACTCATGGCATTTTAATGCATTGCATATACTGGCAAACATAAACATCTGCAAATGAACAAAGAAAACTAAATGGGGACAAAACTGTGTGTGTTTCCAGGGACCACACTCTTTTGAAAGTGGGTAGAAAATGAGATTGCGCAGGCAGGAGACATTTGGTTGGGACAGGGCTGCACTGCCAGCTCGGCCTCTGCCACTTCATGAGTCACAGCACTGGCACGCTCTGAGCACACGTACAGTCCTAAGACCCTCTGTGCTTGCCAGTTCTACCGAGTGTTTGCTGCCCAACCGATGCCCTTTTCTTTGGGAAGGAGCATTTTGAGTGAAATAGTTTCTTTGGGGGTAAAAAAGACATATAAAACTTCCTTTATGGTAGGTTGATAAAATGTTCCCAAAATTCAAAAGGGGAAAAGAGCCTACTCCATCCATGACTGGGATTTTTCTTCATCCAAGACAATTTAGACTGAAGGGAAGCTTGTTGGCTGCCAAGGCTCCCAGGACAGGCTGCTGGCAGAGATTCTCTGAGAAAAGCAGCAGATGGCCTCTGGGGAGCATGGAAGTCAGCCAAGATTTCCCTGGAGCATCCCTGGTCGGGTGTCCCGATTACTTTGGGCACACAACCTCCAGGGCCCTAACCAAGTCCAACCTCCGCTCAGAGTTTTCAAGCCTGGGGTCTGTGTGAGCTGTGTGCCACAGAAGACAGGGGTCTCCCCCACACAGGAGAAACCAACCTACCTCCCCAGAGTCA